>SNQJ01S0212068.1:0-13440 GCA_010110895.2 Picea sitchensis | reverse complement strand
ATAATAAGTATTTATAAGTTTTCCACAGGGTAAAACCTCCATGTGGAAGTTATCAAACTGTTTACATAAAATCTGGGAGGATCTCCCAAGTTCAACTAAACTAGGAAACTAAAATAAAACTAAATACACAAATATCCCCTAGATTGTCCATCATATCCCTTGCAATTCGAATTTACCTAAAAAGGACCAAAAATGAACAAGTTAGAAGGATCTTTTATTAATAAAACAATAAAAATCTAATTCTATAGACTAGCTACAAAATCATGCGATTCTGTAGCTGGTCTAAAATAAGACACAAAATCAGTATTAAAATTAATTGAAAATCTTTTAAAGAATCAAATTCAATTAACCTCCAATCACTATTTGAAAACGAATCATTTAATTTAAAATTATTATACCATTCGAAATCAAACAGGATCGAAAATCATTCAACCGAATACAGAGATAGGAATACTCTGTTTCTTTTGTTACCACAAAGTCGGGTGATAAAATCGTATGGAACAGAAATGCAATCGTTTCATATCCAATCGAAATCAACATAATCAAAACAAATCTCAAGCAATTGTTGAGCTGCCTTGTCAACAAGAAATATGAATTCGACCAGATCATTTTCAAATCGTTGTAACTGTGTTAACACAACAAACGATTCATGCCACGAATAGATCAATTCAAACTGGCGTGAAAATCAATTCAAATAAAATCGTAACAGGATCGATCGATTAGCAACATAATTCGTAATTTGTTATTGCAAATTGGGCAATCAAGATCGATTGACTTTAATCAACATCATTCCATTCAAACGAATTATAACCGGATCTGGTAGGGATAACACAATCAATCGATTCGTTTTGCAAATTTAACATCAAACAGAGCAGTATCTCTGATACGAATCTATCAAGAGAATCGAACAACTGGATTTTAACATTATCATTGAAAATCATAATCATTCCATGATTCGGGCATGAACATTATTCACACATACTTAAATGAACATATCGTTTTCATAAAAAAAACAGAGTCATTTTTTCCAACTTGGAAACGATCAAATCTAGAACATTATACGACACAGCATCGTAACAACAAAATTCATTGAAATCGTTCGCCAATCACAGCATATGAATCATAATGAAATCATATCCAATCATAATCATATTCTAAATTGAGTTTGAAAACTTCTTGTTCAGAGTGGATACAAAACGAATTGAATTGAAAACAAACCATTAATTTTGTTACTTCAATCAGACAAACTTAGCAAATCAAATCCAAACAAAAACCATTCAAATCCAATAGAAATCCATGAGAAAATCGTATATCAAATCAAAGCAAAACAATGTAGAGGATGATCACCGAATGACAGAGGCATTTGAATGAGAGACAGAGCTATTTCAAATCATTATATCAACCATGATCATTCACAAAACAAAAACGATACCAAATTTTCATACCTGTATAGCGACGAGACGGATTGATTATGCCAATTTGGAGTTGACAACGGCTGTAGTTGATTCAACGTTTTTGAAAAGGATGGAGCTAGTTGTCTTTTGCTTCTTATCACTTGCTTGGAGTTGGTCTCTTTGGTTGGTCAACATTGCAATTTGGTCTTCCAGCGATTGAACTTTCGATTGGAGTATGGGAACGTCAATGTAGTATCGTTCCAACCATAAATCGCATTGGTCACAAGAAGACTATGTAGGGTTTGAAAGAGAAGGCGAGGGTTTGATCACATTACTGAGGGTTTCGCGAGGCAATTTGATACCAGGGTAGCTAGGGTCGTTTCTTAGGCAGGGGGGAAGATTCGTCACGAAATCGTAAGGTTGTTCGGGGCATAAACCCTGCGATTAAGGGTACTCGCTGGCTAAGAAATGTTCCACATCAGAATCAGAATCCTCACTAAGGACAATAGGGTCTCTCTCAACAGAGGGTTTAGGCTTATTTCTAGCCATTCTCTAAATGAGTCGTGCATTCCTTTTTCCTTTGGCATTAGCAGTAGGGTTTGCCTTGGGATTTTTGCTCGCAGGCTTCTTAATAGTCTCACACTTCTCAGTTATAGCATCGGGTAAGTCAACCTTAGGGTCAGCCGAGGGTTTAGGAGGAGGCAGTAGGATATGGAAGGGCACAGGCGGCTCGGCCTTGGCTTCACTCACCACAGGTTTGTCAACCTGGATAGGGTCAGTGTCATCGAAACCATTTCGGGCAATGAAATCCCTCCAACTATCACCATGTAAACTCAAGTGATGCACAACGATAAGCTTAATAAGCCCATAGTGGAATATGCGACTGTCAGCCTTCTGTCGTTTAAACCTTTTCGACATTTTATATAGGCTACACTGAAAGTAGAAAGGCATATTCAACGAGAATCCGATAAAAATCATTAACAAACGTAGGTGGTAGAGAAACACAAGTCCATATCGACCTTCACAGGTCACGAACTGTTTGACTATCATCAAAGTATCATGCCATCGTGGTTTAAGTGCAGAGATAGGCATACCTCTGTCACAAGAGGTGACCTTGCGCGAAACGAACAGCAGTGTCCACGACACTTCCTCGACCTTAGAATTTTTGAACCAACTCTGTCCCGAGGAGGGTAACCTTGTAGCAGAATTGATAAATTCCTCGTCAATTTCCAACTGGGTGTCACCCACCTTGGCTCTACAGCCATCGAAAGTCATGGCAAACTACCGTGCTACAGCTAGATTAAAACCCTCAAATCGTTGCATGAAGGTGAGCCATCCATTTTCTTCCAAGTCCTTCTGGGCATTGTCAAACATTAACAAGGCTTGGTTTCCATTTGGCTCGATTCGCATGACTGGTGCCATGGAGCCGAGCACATGGTAAGCCGAGGGTTTGGGTCGAAACACACATAGGAGCAGAGCTACCCGAGCTAACAGAAGTGAACGATGAATATGGGATAGGCATAAATGCCATCGTGCGAAGGTTGTGGAGCTTATCTCTGCCATGCAAAACAATTACTGCCAAAGTGCAATCGCTGATTTACATAGTTGTTCCATCCATTATAGCAGTTCAACAATCAAGTCATTTGCCCAACCAATAAAATCAATGTATAAACCAACGCACGCAAACATTATGCCATAGTTTTAAATACCCGACATATAAATCAAAACCAAAATCAACTATGCGCCAATGTATCAGCTCATATAATCAATAGTTTAACCAATGTGCCAATGGGTGCTCATGTAACCAACACACCAATAGTTATGAAAACATAAACATATGAATTAAATTAAAAAGATATATATATGAAAGATTTAATCATAACACCCATGTATCTTATGAAACCAAAGGTCAAGTAAGTCAAATGAATGCAAATCCAAATGCTAATGCATTGCAAACTCAATGAAACGAAGCCACACAATCAATCCAAGAATGTCTAATGATTACAGATCAAAAAGGGTTTTTGCAAACTGCATAGTGATAAGTGAAGTATAAATGCAATGGACATATCGACAAGAATGATAACGAAAATTCAATGCTTATTCTAATGCGACTTCGAAAGACCAATGGTTTCATGCTTACATTCGTGAAAACAAAACGAAGATAAGTGTGCAAAAGGCGCAAAGAATAAAAGTGTCGTTTATTTGAGAATTGCGACGAAAAATTAAAGTTTGCAAAACATTAGTGTAGGCATCTTAAGAGACAGTGGAAAAATGTGAATTGGCTGCCAACACTACCAAAATAACTACCACTGTCACTGCCACTGTCTATGCCATTGTCATTGCCACTATCACATCAACTTATAACATGTCAACATGTCACTGTATCCAACCTCTCACCGTCAATTGATCACCATCAGAACAACTTTTCCAACCAATCATTGTCTCATCCATCAAACTATATCCACTCCCATACACATGCAACTCACGTCAAGATCACCAAGAGCATATCTCAAACCATATGCTCAACATCACCAACACATGCCTCTACCAAGCATGCACCAAGATCACCACATACCATCATAAGATATGTGTCTCAATAAAGTACCAATCTATACCATGCGTCGAACTGTACCTCAACTTGTACCATCAATTCATCAACCATGCACCAACACCTATACCAAACCATGCATCAACCATGCACCTCAACCTGTACCATATCGTGCATCAAACATGCACCTAAACACCATACCATGTGTCAACCATGCACATCAACCATGTACCATATCATGTATCATACCATGTACCAACTATGCATATCAATCATGTACATCAATCATCAACACCATACCATGTACCATATACCATATCATGCCATACACCATATTCCAATGAACCAAGATATGAACCAACAATGTATCTCACCAAGTAGAGCTCAACCAACATGCACCATGCATCCAATGATGTACCTCAAGTCATAAAACAAAGCTCACAAACACGTGCCTCAAGCATTATCACTAAGATGCAAGCTCATAACACAATATACCAAGCCTCAAGTATGCACCATAACATGTAACTAAACTAGAAACCAAACCAACCTGTAATGTCTCTAATCAATTTACCATCACATTACCAAGATGCACCATATCACATACTATCATTACCATCCATGTACCATAACACCATAACCATAACCCTTAAGACTTACCTCTGATCTTGTAGCTGACTTGTTGTATTGTAAACTAACATGTAACTCTTCGAAAGTACGCAGCAGCCTACTACCAACATCGCTTCACAAACTTTCACAAGTCTTTTTACATATACATGAATTGCTCTTCTACAGCCTGTAGATATCCATGCTTTCCTCCACTATATCCCACATATATCCATACCATGCTAACCTGTACCCCATGGATACCTCGGAAACTAGGGTTACTCAAACTTGTTGCAATTCTGAGACTTTCACCTTCGACATTCCTTCTCAACCTTAGAAAAATGTTGTCACAAACTAAAAAAAATATCACAATACTAGACCATCCATGTACCATAACACCATAACCATAAAACTTAAGATTTACCTCTGATCTTGTAGCTGACTTGTTGTATTGTAAACTAACATGTAACTCTTCCAAAGTCCTCAGCAACATGTTACCAACATCACTTCACAAACTTTCACAAGTCTTTTTACATATACATGACTTGCTCTTCTACAACCTACCGATATCCATGCTTTACTCCTCTGCAGTCCGCATATATATGTACCATGCTAACCTGTAACCCGTGGATACCTTAGAAACTAGGGTTACTCAAACTTGTTGCAATTCTGAGACTTTCACCTTCGACATTCCTTCTCAACCTTAGAAAAATGTTGTCACAAACTAGACAAAATATCACAATACTAGACCATAACAATCACAATATAGATATTCAATTATAAGTGTGTAAGCGTAAATGAGAGACTCTTGAGGTATATTTATACTTGTTCTAGGTTACCTTCTTTCCTTATTTTAGGGGTTTCTTGTTACAACCACTTTTCCCTTTTACTAAGACTTGTAACAAACTAGGGGCTTCCAACTTTACAAGGCCATATCTCCCTAACTGTGAGGAACCACATGGAATTACACATATCATTGAAAATGGAACATCTACTATCCATATATGATAGTCTTACCTTAAATTACACTATCCATCATGTCCATATTCCTCATTCAACTTCGGGTACCAAGACCATGTTGTCGAGGCTACATGTAGACTACATCAAATGCACCCAACTAACTCACCATCAATCTTGATCATACATATTTCCAACATATATGGAACTCTCCAAGGGTTGAAATCAATATCTAAGGGTTGACATCAATATCCATGATCACTCTCCAATGTTTTACATCAATGAAAACTAACTATCCAAACCAAATTTTCAACACTTTTGAAAGACTGGCCTCCCTCTAGTCTACTTATAGAGATGGCTTGCTCTCCTTATGGTCTAGTCCAAATTTTTGGGGTTATCATATTTCATCTTGTCATTGTAGAAGGAGGGTAACCCACTCAAAAAAAATTGGATTTTCACTTTCTCATCCTTTATTAAGTCAACATAATTCAACAATTCAAAGAACCTCTTTTCATATTCATCCATGGACATGCTTCCCAACTTGAGTTCCAATAACTATTCCATATTCCTCTCATAGTAATGCTCAGAAAAGTATTTCACTTGGAAATATCCTTTGAAATCCTTCCATGAGACCCTCTTCTTATCAAGATGCTTAGCTTTCTTAAGCTGATCCCACCACACAGTTTCCTTTCCTTGTAAGTGCTAGGTTGCAATTCATGTTTCTACCCTAGAGGCGAAATCATGCAACTGGAAATATTTCTTTATTTCCAATAGACAGGCCTCAACATCCTCTCCCTTGCTTTTCTCACCATTGCAATTTGGTGGCTTGATCTTTGGGAGTTCACCTTGCAAGATGTCTCCCTCAAGCCTTCTCCTCTGTCTCCTAGTAGGGGACACACTTGGGCTTATCCCAGGCCCTAAACTAGCATGATCTCTCCTAGTGTATTTCTCTAAAGAATTATGGTTCCTACTCCTACTCCTTGAATGCATGGCATTCCCATGCATGTCCCTTCTACTATGGGATTTGGATGTGGTCACTTTTCTAGCACTAGCTTTAGGATTTGTGTGAGATTCCTTTTTGGCTTGCTTATGAAACATGTTAAAAATTTGAAATATCTCTTCCTCAACCTTCATAATATTTTCATTATCATCTCTATATCTCTGCACTTCTCTATGTAGTATTCTCATAGTTACAGGATCTTTCGTTTCTCTTCTTCCATTGGACTTTCTCTCAGCATTCCCCATGCTAACATGCAGACCTTCGAATTCCTCCTCAAGACTATAGTATCCTTGGACATGATCTTCCATTGTTGTGGTTCTCATATAGAAACCAATCTTCTTCTCTAAACCTCTAACTATGCATAAAATGTGCAAGAAGACAAATTATGTTAGATGAAAATAACTACACACAATTTGGAAAAGAAACCATAATTTTTTTGCCTTTTAATTCCACTAGTAATATTTTTTTGAGTTAACTGCAAAAATTTTCTACTCAAATTAATTTTTTGGTTTCATAGATGAATTCTCCTCCTCGATGCCTTTCCATCTAATAATTATTTTCCCAATTATGAGTTCCGAGTAGAAATTTATGGCATTCAGAAATTTTGACCATTTTCCTTTTTATATCCATGCATGCTATGTGTGTTCTCTTTCTCTCCCAACACATTTTTAGATACCCGGAACTCAAATATAGATCCATGGCTCACTTCTACAGTCCATGATATTTCCATAGATTACCACTGATCTAGGATTTATGCCCTCTAAAATAAATCTAGTATTAAATTTTTACCCTTGACTGTTTTGGTTGTAACTCCTTCATACCAGTTTTGTTTGGCGAACAATTTAGCTTGCTGTAAATATCCCTTTGAGATCTATTATTTTAGAATAAGAAATTATGTGTCCTGTGAGGACACACAACTTCATACAAATTTTATTTTATAAAAAATTTGTTTAGGCCCTCAAAAATTCCCTACAAGATGAAGACCTTCGAAAACTAGAATTTTCATAAAAAAAATCACTAAATTACTATTGTAACAGTCTTTAGATCTAGATAGTTTCTCTCGAAATCAGAATCAATATCAATCATTGACCTTTTGGGATTTTCCAAGCTATAGATACACCTCTGTAGGCCTATCAAAATGCTTCTTTGGAGCCTCCCCATCGGAAATCTTCAATCTTTAGCTCCACGAATTCCCCGAAAATCAAAGTCCAAATCCCTCTCGGACTCCCTCTGAACTCCTACTATGAAACACTATCGGATTCCCTATCAGAAACCTTACTTGAGACCTCAGAAAACTATTCTCTGAAAGAACATCTCCGACAACATCCTTTTGCAGATGTATACACGACCAATATGTGGCATTCTATTATTTTCCCACTCTTGACGATGTGTCCTCTAACATGCGATGCTAACGTGGTGACTTACATGGAATTATCCTCCACCCTCATCATTTTCAAGACAACATGCTCGTCTGATAGATCATATGGTCAGACATCGTGTTGATAAACGACCACAGTCATCTCGAGCCCCCAAAACTATGCATCGGTTACCTCGGTCAGATTGACTCCCTCGAAAACTGAAATTGCCTTTCCCCAAGCCTTCCGAATAGGTCTTTCCAATTCTTCTATTCCAAGAAATACAATGGCTATGAGAACTATAGATCAATGGCTAGGACCATTTCAGATTATTCCATCAGACTCCCTTCTTTGGACTTGACCTTATGTCCAAATTCATACACCTTTTGAAACCATCCTTCTGAGAAGTCTACGGCTGAGAACGGATATGATTGATCTAATGGCTCTTGTTATTTCGGGATTGTTTCACCAGGATCCTTCCTTTGAATTCAACCCCACGCCCAACTCTGAATTCATTCTTAAACTTTCTTCCCGACTGAACCCTTTCTGACTGAATCTTGATCATTGATTCTCCAGGTTGAATTAATCCTGGTCGTCGATTTCAAAACTTCATGACCGAGGATTTTGAACCTCTAGGCCAAAATCGATTCAGCAACCTGCAACTAAATGCAATGAATAACCTTCCTCAAATTCTCTGAATCACTAACACTAGAAAATATTCTCATAATTCAGGGATTTCACTTATGTTCACCATTTTTTCCCCAAATCCATCACAGGACGAAATATGTAACCATAAATCTAGTCATTCATGTTGGATCTTGGCCCATACAAGCTCAACTTTGAAACTTGATCTCTGATACCATAATGTAACATCCCTCATATTAACTAGGGAACATTATTATATGGAAAAACAAATAAATCAAAATTCCATTTTTCTAAGCAATTTGTGTAGCTTGTCAGCTACGATTGAGACACATTTTTCAACCAATTTCTGATACCCATAATCATATGCAACTACGAAATTATAAAAAATCATCTATGCAACTGATAAAACATATATAAAAATATATAAAACCATTCTCATATATAGAGTAAATGCACATCAATTACATTCATGGAATAACTCAACAAAACGGATAAACACTTATCTTTCAAAGAGAGTTTGTGCAACCAACTTCTTGGGAAGGACGTTCCATCCAATCATATACCTGTTGTTCCAAGTCTCAACAACAATTCACCCTCAAGTTGGGGCTAGGATTCCACGAAAGAAGGGTGCCTCCCACAGTCCCTCATAGCTCCATATCACATAACCAACTGGATTTCTCCTACAGCTATCTCGAATTTCCTCCAGTTCTCTTCCTCTTGACCTTCCCAACCCAAGGAATGTACCCCTTCACTTCTCTTATTCCATCAGGAATCCCATTTGTTTATCATGGTCTCTCTAGAACATGTATCTAGGAACTCAAGGGAACTCACTGCTAAGAAAAAATACCAAAAAAACCAGCAACAAACACTTGTTCATATAATGAAACTCACCCAAGATTTCACTCTTTAGGAATGAAAACCTCGCTCTTCAATTTCTAGCTCCAAAATCACTCCAACATGCTCCAAAATTTTCCCAACCTTGTTGTTCCATATCCCAAGCTCCTCTCCCATGTTCTCTCTTTTTTTTCATGTTAAAACTGAATGTCTAAAACTACATGGTACTACCCGTACAAATTTCCTCTCTTTCCCCAATACAGTTGACTGCTCAGTCTGCCCAATTTTGATTTATTCTTCCCCATGATTTCCAATAACTATGGGATGTGACTCTCACACCCACCCTATGATAGATATTCAATGATTGGTCTCTTATACACTCATCTAGAAATTAGAAGTTTTCCCCAAATGATAATAAAATTCATAAATGTGGGTTTGAATTAATACCCATAAATTATCTCCCCTTTGGATCCCTCTTGGACTCTCTCTCTAGGAATTTCCCTTTCTTGTGGATTAATCGTCCCCAATCTCTGTCCACATCCAGCAGTTGGCATCATGTTTTTTTTATTAAAAATATAAAATATATTTCTCATATTACATCACTTGGCCACATCCATATTCATATCTACATTATGCATTAAATAAATTGGGGATTATAGTGGGGATGTTACGATAAGTGGGATTGAAACTAATGAAATGAATCTCATAACATCAGCCATCACCTATAAGGCTTGCACTCGGTAACTAGGACTTCCTAGTAGGTCATCCATCCTAAGACTCCTCTAGCTCAAGAACATTTAATTATCAAGTTTTCAATATATTGAATCCCACTTAGCTTGCTACCCCATTTGAAAAACCTTATCAAGTATTGCACCTTCTGAACTATTCAGTTAAAGATGCCTTGACTCTTTTATTTAAGTATTAAGGGATTCCAAAGTACAACATATGAGATATAATTGTTATGATTATTTTTGTAGATTAATTCATTAAAATATGACCCATATCCATGAGTATTAGACACAATTGACCAATTTCTCGTGACTTTGAATAGTCCACATAGCACTCATTACATGAGGTGATTCTCATAAGGGTGAAGAACAGGGATTGAAACTACCAAAAATAATGACATAACATCAACCATCACCTTCATTCCTTGCACTCAATAACTAGAACATCATGAGAGGTCATCCATCCTAAGACTTTTCTAACTTAAACATATTTAATTATGGAGTTTTCCTTATAATAAGCCCAATTAGCTTGCTAACCCATTTGCAAAACCTTAACATGTATTGCACCTTATGAAATATTGTTAAGGGGTTTACATAGTCCAACATATGAGATATCATTTTTGGGATTATATATGTAGATCAAGTTATTAATCTATGACCCACATCCATGAGTACAAATAGAAATTGGCCAATTTTCCATGATTTTGAAGAGTCCATTGAGCATGCATTGTATCAAGTGTTGCTCATAGGGTTGAAGAAGTGGGATTGAATCTAGTGAAATGAATTGAATAACATAAACCATCTCATATAAGGCTTGCACCCAATAACCAAGACTTCATAGGAGGTCACCCAACCCAAGACTCCTCTACCTAAAGTGTGTTTAACTATGGATTTTTCCCCATAATCAATCCCACTTATATTTCTAACCCATTTTCAAAACATTAGGAATATTTCACCTTATGAACTATTCAATTAGAGATCCCTTTATTCTTTTATTTAAGTATTAAGCGGTTTTCAATGTCCAACATATGAGACGTCATTTTTAGGATTATATGTGTAGATTAAGTCATTAATATATGACCCATATCCATAAGTATTAGTCACATCCCATGATTTTGAATAGTTCACTTAGAACTCATTGCATCGGGTGATGCTCATAGGGATGAAGAAGTGGGATTGAAGCTAGTGAAATTAATCACAAAGTATCAACCATAACCTACGAAGTTTTCACCCACTAACCAAGACTTTATAGGAGGTTATCCATCCCACGACTCCTCTAGCTCAAGCATGCATTACTATGGAGTTTCTCTACAATCAATTCCACTTATATTTAAACCCCATTTATAAATCCTTAGAAAATATTGTTCCTAAATTACATGAGTAGATATCCCTTGACTCTTATATTTGATTATTGAGGGGCTTCCACAGTCCATCATATGAGATGTCATTTTTGGGATTATCCGCATAGAGTAAGTCATTAATATATGACCCATATACATGAATATCATTCATAACTAGATAATTTTCAATGATTTTGAATAGTCCACTTATCACTTGTTATATTAGGTGATGCTCATAGGGGTGAAGAAGTGGGATTGAAACTAGTGAAATGAATCTCATAGCATCAATCATCACCTATGGGAATTTCACTTGGTAACTAGGACTTCTTGGGAGGTCACCATCCAAAGAATCCTCTATCTCAAGCATGTTTAATTATGGAGTTTTCAATAGAATCATCCTCACTTAGCTTTCTACTCCATTTGAAAATTGTTGGCAAGTATTTCACCTTATGAACTATTGAGATAGATCTCCCTTAACTCTTTTATTTTAGTATTAATGGGCTTCCAAAGTCCAACATATGATATATATTTATGATTATTTTCATAGATTAAGTCATTAAAATATTACCTATATCAATGAGTATTAATTACATCTAACTAATTTCCCATTATTTTGAATAGTCCACTTAGCACTCATTGCATCAAGTGATGCTCACAAGGGTGAACAAGTGGGATTGAAACTACCAAAATTACTTCCATAGAATCAACCATCATCTTTGCTTCCTTCACCTAGTAACCAAGACTTCCTTAGATGTATCATGTCATCCATCCCAAGAATCCTCTAGCTTAACAATTCTTAGTTGTGGATTTTTCACAACTATCAAGACCACTTAGATTTCTAACTTATTTGCAAAACCTTACCACGTATTGCACTTTATGAACTATGATTAAGATTTTTCCACAATTCAACATATGAAATATTATTTTTGGGATTATCTATGTAGATTAAGTCATTAATCTATGACTCATATCCATGAGTAAAAATAAAAAATGACAAATTTTGCATGATTTTGAATAGTCCACTTAGCACTCATTGCATCAGGTGATGTTCATAGGGGTGAAGAAGTGGGATTGAAACTAGTGAATTGCACAACATCAACCATCACCTCCAAGGCTTACACCTAATAACCAAGACTTACTAGGAGGACACCCAATGTAATATCCCTGAACATTTTTTAGGCTCCTTGAGGCTGTCAACACAGGTCTGAAATTTGATTGTCACAAGGTCACTAAAAAGTCTGATTTCTCCATAGTTTTAAGGATGCTAACAGGTCTATTCTTTCTATTGTTTAGGACTTCCTTTTAGGATATATCATGCTCATTTATGTTGTTTTTATAATGGTTAAATTTAGGAATTTTTGTTGTCTAGAAATTGGTCTTTTAACAGTCATAAAACATAGCATTCACCTCTAATCCTTAACACTCTAAATGTTGAAAGTAAATAAGCAAACCGCAGATTTATACGTGGATATTTTTGGTCAACGTGACCCTGGGAAAACCCCGATGGGGAAAACCATTGAAGAGTATAATTTATCATGGAGTTTGAAGGAAAAATTATAGCAAAGAAAACAAGCCAACTTAGCTCTAGTTAGTTTCACAATCTGCCATGAAACAAGTGCATGCACTTCCTTGAAGTGTGCCCTATTTATTTGGACTGAGTGCACCCTTTCTCCAAGAGGAAATGTTCCCTTTGTCCTTGAACAATGTGCCCTTCTCTCTCTACAAACCTACTCCCTTAAAATGCTCCCTCAACCTCTAGAATAAGTGTGCCCTCAACCTATAGAACAAGTGCGCCCTCATCTCCAAGCAAGTGCACCCTCTCCTTGTGTGCCTCTTCTTCCTCAAAAATGCATGCCCTTCTTCCTTTTACTTCTCCAACTCTTTTTCTCCTCTCCTCCTTATCTTCATTCACTCAAAGAGACAATGAATTCCCTTTTTCTCCTTCTCTTTTCCCTTAACCTCATCATTAGGTTAACCTAGGAACCAATGGCTAGGATTAGATCTTATCCAACCAAGATCAAGGGTGGATATTAGAT
>SNQJ01S0212067.1:0-15849 GCA_010110895.2 Picea sitchensis | reverse complement strand
CCAACTTCAAATAAGATCATTTTAATTTCAAGATCTCTATTACTCCATTTAACAACTTTAATATGAAAACTTAGCTCAAATTACTTTGGCATTCCCATTCACCTTCTTAGGGGGTATGCTAGTTTTTTAAATAGTGTCATCAAGAACATGTAGGAGTAACACAAAGCCATCAGAGTCTTGCACGACACCTCTTCTTTTTCAATCAAGGTGATGGAATATTGTTATCAAATCGTTTAATATCAGTCTCTTTCCACATTATTATGTTATTTAGTAAGTTGATTTTGTTATGTTATTTATTATTGAATAATTTAAAAATAAAATTTTATTTTACCAAGTTTATTAATTTGTATGAATTATTAAGTTTTATTTTATTAAAAAAATTAAAAACTAAATGGAATAAATTTTACTGAAAATATTTTTAATCTGATTTTCTAAAAAAATTAACATTTTCAATATAACAAATGTTTTTTATTTAATGATGAAATTTATAAAAAAACTTGTTATTTTATTAAAATTGTTTTTATATTTTATTTTGTATATTTAATATTTAAATCAATATAATTAAAACTTGTTATTTTATTTAATTTTTTTTAAGTAAAAAAGTGGGACCTTTCATATTAAAGCTTCATCCAAAAAGGAGGATACATGACACCTAGGAGCCAGGTGTCTTGCCTGTGTAGGAAACTAGGACACCTGGCTATCTCACTGTAACATGTCCAAAAATTATAGAGAACATAGTGCCACCCTGCCCGTAGGAAACCAGGGGGTATATTCGTGACTAACATCAGTTTGATAATACAGTTTCTAAGGCTATCCAGACTAACACCTAGAGGACTACTGTCCTGAGAAAATACAACAACAAACATAAAGAAAAGCATGCAGACTCTAAGACCTGTTAACCAGTGCTCTCCTTGTCGTTCTTCGCTTCTGCTGCACGGACTGGTATTGCAAATGGCTGTGCACTGGTAGGACATAGGCGTTTGGGCGTGTTGTTGGAATAAGTCGCATAAAGCATATCCAGACGCTGGCTTGCGCAGACCGCTTGGAAGATTTGGTCTTCAACCAGACTTCTGACTTCAAATATGAGCTGCAACTGCTCCGGGAGTAAAAGAGGTGGCGAGGACGGCCTCGGCTGCTTGTCATCTCGTCCCAGACATCCTGCGTCCTTAGCTGCACCAGTGTCCATCCACGACTCCTCTTTGATGATGCAATTTTCTGCGCAGGGGTCTGAGGAAGCTTTGGCGTAGGAGTCAGAGGAGTTCCTGCAGCGGGGAGTTGTTCCAGAACTGAAAATATAGGTGGGGGGGTCCCAATTATCAGGGACAGTAAACATTTTATTTTCTAAAAAATCCGGTGGGAGATGAATACTCAAGTCTTCTTCCACAATTGTGCCAGGAGGTGAACCTGCTGCCAGAGTTGCCTGTCGTCGTCGCTGCCTAGCTAGAGTCACTATGCATTTGAATTCTCGGTGTCGTTTCCTTCTGGAGGCGGCTGCATACCAGCCAACCCCTCTGTGGGGTCGCCCCCTCAATCGCGGCATGACTGGAATGAAGGTTAGATCCAAGTCGCCGAAATCTTGATGGCAGCCTCGCTGCGCAGGAAGCTGCCCGAACACAATGGAACTCCCAAGAAGGTTGATGGGTGAATGAGCCATTATAAGCGCCATTAAAGCCATGAGCTTAATGCTCTGGCTGGTCGGACCGAAGGCGCTCGTGCTGAGTTGCATTAGGTTACGGAGGTGGTAGGAGCTGATGCTCAAATTAAATCATGGAGTGTGTGGGGAGGATCGATATTAAAGGCCCCCCACCTCCCCTCGCCACCTCCCCTTGCCACCTCCCCTCGCGATCCTCGACGCGTGTCACCCCATCCGGGGTAAAACTTGTTATTTTATTAAGATTGTTTTTATATTCTATTTTGTATATTTAATATTTACATTTTAATAAACCCACATGTTTCAATAAACCTAAACTTGAAGTCTTTAAGTTTAGGGTGATATAAAAAAAATTGTGAGAATAAATGTTTTAAGAAATAAAGATTTTTTTTGGAACATTTAATAAAATTTCACAATAAGAGTTTCCAACACTCTGAATCCATTTTTACATTCAAAATGAATTTTGAACAACAAAAATTAAAAAATTAATTAATCGACTAAAAAACTTCATCGAACGAAAGCGTACAACCTAAGCGCTTCGTGAACCACTTCCATGAATAATTCATATTCTAATACTCTCCCACTCTAACAATATTGACGTACATGCAAACTCCAGCTGTTCTACGGATATTAAGACAGTAGAAACTGATGGATTTAAGAAACTAAATAAAATTTTATTAAAAAAAAAACCTGATGATCAATGGATCAGAGAAGCGATGTGGAATTTCTCGTACAACAACCTGTAAGTTTTAATAGCTTGTCGTTACATTCATGGAAATACTTGGATGAAAAATATTTGCAAGACAATGTTTCTGCAATACAATTAACAGTGAAGCATAAAAATGCAATTGAATATTTGATCCGATGCAAAATTTAATTTTATCATTTTTTCAATTCAGTGTAAATGAAAATTAGCTTACTCTTCGTACTCTCGTTTCACAGGGATAGAGAATTGTACTACCCATGAAAATTAGCATACCCTTCATACTGTCATTTCCCAAGGATAGATAATTGTACTACCCTAAAATTAATTTTATCCTAAAATTTGAAAAGATGCCTCATTTAGAACCGGGCTGATGTAGGAGCATCACCAATACATCAAGCGAGCCAGCATGGAGCGGAAGACAGCTGGATAAGCCAACACACATTTTGAAAATACTTTGGGAATGTTGCGTAATCTAAAATGAATCATTTAAGAGACGACGCACTTATATATTGTAATGGACCTTGAGCGGATAGCTCTCGTCCTTAGGTAGATGAGGCATTTAAAATAGTTAATGCTGGTAGATAGAATAATTAAGTCTAGATTTGATAGTTTAGAGTTCGAGAGGGAAAATGGATATAGACACCCTCATTGTATCATTGTAACATTATTGAACAGGAGAGAAAGAAGAGCAAGCAGAGAATTGTGTAGAGAACATCCATGTACAGATATTGAATTAATAGAAGAAAGCTTTGATTCAAATCCATGGTTATGTGTCTAATCTCTGTGTTGATGTTGTTATGCTTATGAATATTTGTTTCCTGTCATACATGTGATTTTATATGATGTGTATATGATTTCATGAGTGAATTGAAGTCTAAGAGGGTGAATGAATGAGTTTCAATTGTTTCTCTAAGTGAGCCAGGGGATTCTTGCAAGGAGTGCAGTTGAATTTGTCCGCAAGGAGTGCGTGACTGCAGGGTTCAATTAGAGAAGGATTTTGTTCTCATTTCCTCGAGAGTGCAGATAGGCACAGTGCCGTGCAAGGAGTGTGCAGGCCAAGTGAAGTCTCAGAGTTGCGATTCTGAGCAAAGTATTGAAGATTTCTGCTGCAGGAGTGCGTAGGGTCAAAAGACTTCAACACTTAGAGAAAGTTGAAGATTTGCCGCAAGGAATGCGTGTAAATTTCCTTCTAAGTAATTGAGATTCACAAGGAAGCTCAGGAGGAGTAGGCCTTCGAATTCATTTAAGGATAAGTGTAGAGGAAGTTGTCGTTGAAATTTCAGAGGAAGTGTCGCAGGTTGGCGAGCAGGCAACGAGTTTCATGGAGAGACATTTCTTCATTTTTCGTGGATTTTCACAAGGAAGAATGGATGGATAAAATCATCCGAGGAGATTTCATGAAGCTCCGTGGACCGTTGGATCTTGTGGAGGAGGAGGAGATTACGGTGGAAGCGTCAGAAGATTCTGAGCCCAGGAGGGTGGAGCGTTGATACAAGTCAGCCAGGGCCGTTGAATTATTCGTGGTTTCGCCTATCGGTATCTCGTGAGAATAGTGTCGAAGGATTTGCAATGGGAGTCACGAAGTCACGAGAGGCGATATCTCAGCAACCACCGATTGGCGTGTGGGACCACAAATCAAGCAGAGTATAGGTGGCAGAGATCGAATATCTCGCGAGCTCGGGGCTCTCAAATTAAAAGCCGAGATAGTTGAAAGTTCAAGTCACGAGGCGCGAGGTGGTGAAGGCACGATAGGAGAATCTCGGAGTCTCGTCACATCATGACTCAGAAGACGGAGAAATCAATGGTTAAGGTCGTGAGTAGCGAAGGTGCGAGGTGGCAAGTCACGGAAGTGCGACGAGGATTGTATCGACGTTTGGTACATCGGGTCTTGGGGATCCGAGGGTGTAGCACTTGACATTGGATTCACGAAGTTGCGAGTGTCGATCCTCCGGTAACAAGAAGGAAAGGTCGCGCAAAGAAGAACCTGTGGGGTGCATATTTCCCGATAGGGAAATAGAAGAACCGCTGAGTTCTTTAGGCTAGAAAGAAAGAAGGTCCTTGATGCAGGAGCATCACCAAATCATCAAGGAGCATCTCCCAAGACAAGCGAGCCCACCTAGAAGACAACGAACAACTGGACAAGGTCAGCCAAGACTTTTTGAATTTTCATTTAAGATGATGCGCCAATGTATAAATGAACCATTTATGAAAAGTGCCTTTGTACATTATAATGGACCTTGAGCCTTTAATCTCTCATCCTTAGGTAGATGAGGCATTTAATAGATTTAATGCAGGTAGATAGGATTTTATTTCCAGATTAGACAGTTTTAGAGTTCGAGAGGGAAAACAGATATAGACACCCTTGTCGTATCATTGTAACATTAGCCAGCATTCAAGAGGGAGGAGAAAGAAAAGAAAACTGTGAAGAACACCCATGTATAGATGTTGAATTAATAGACTAAAGTTCTGATTCAAATTCATGGCTGGTGTTGTTTTCTTTGAGTTGATGTTGTGCTCATGAATGTTTGTTTTATGGTTATGCATTTTCTTTGATTATGCTGTGCATGTGATTTCAGGGGTTCAAGCTGAAGTCTGAGAGAGAGAGAAGAGAATAAGTTGCAATTGTTTCTCTGTCTATGCCAGGATATTCCTGCATAGAGTGCAGTTGAATTCATCCTCAAAGAGTGCGTTGATGAAGGCTCGATAGTTAAACACTTATTCTCATTCACCCAGAAGTTATAGGGTTGTTGTGGACGCCGTGTGAAGAGCGCACATGCAGAATTAAGAAGTCTCGGTTGTTAATCTGAGAAAAGGGAGCTAAAGACTGCTGCTGTAGGAGTTACGCAGAGTCTGAAGGATTCAACACTAGAGGTGGTTGAATAGTAAACACAAGGAGTGCGTGCAAAGACCCTCAGAGAGGGTCGGAGTTGACAAGCTCAGGAAGGATAGTTCCTTCATGATATCTTTGAAGGAGAACACAGGAGTCCGTGTAGAAGAAGGCTTGAGCAGAGGTTGCAAGTCCAAGCATTGGAAAGGGATTTATGAAGGAACCCTTAGTCATTTCCTAGAAACCTTTGAGAGGAGGAATCAACGGTCAGGGTTCGCAGAGGAGTCTTGCGAAATCCCAACAGCCGATAGATCTCAAGGAGATGCACACGGGTTAAACCTAAGTGAGCCGAGGAGGAGCCCAAGAGCCATCGGGATTTGGCTCATCAGGGAGTCGGGGTTTGCGGAGACAGGAGTTTTGTGCCTGCTGAAATCGCGATTAGCGATTTCTCGACACAACTGGAGCCGTTGATCGCTGCGGGGACACGTAGTGTGAGATCACTACGGGAGCGTGGGGTCTAGGCATCAGGGGGAAAAGGATAGGTGGCATCGGAAGTTGGGGATCGGAGATCCAAAAGGTGTGAGTTCTACGCTGTCCAAACTCGCAAATTCCAAAATCCCGATAAGGGTGAAGGACGTGGTCTCGTGGACTGGCAGGTCACGTGGGAAATGAGTAGCCGAAGGGGCTAACGCCATAGTGGGAGCGCCATCGCAAATTGGGAATTTGGGATTCATAAGGGGAGCAACTCTTGACAACAAAAAATCCGAATTCCCGATAGGGAAATTCCCGACAGGAGACGAGGAAGGCACGAAGTGGATACTCCATCGGGTTTCGGGGATTTGTGAGACCCAAATCCGTGAGCGCAGGACTTGCGATCAAGTGAGTTTCGATTTCCCGATTTGAAGAAGGGAGATCATAAAGAAAACTTGTGGGTATTAAGAACTCCTGACAGGGGGTTGAGGAGTATTTATCTCTTCGGGCCTAGGAAAAGGAAGGTCCTAGTGATCGCAGACGTGCATGAGTGGGCGTCGGCATCAGTGTGGTATCAGAGCAAGGATTTTACTCTTTGTTTCTGCGATAGAGAGGAGAAAAGATAATTCAACATGCCGCCCAAAAGGGAAAGACAATCACATGACCCAGAGGATAGGGAGGTGAGAAGAAGAGGTAGGCTGGCATGGAATGCAGAGATGGAAAGACAAATACGAGATCTCAGAGCAAGACTCGAGGAGATGGAAACAACTCAAAGATGCACAACTAGTGCAGGGGATCTTAGTGATTCCGACAATGAGGTTGAAGTTGAACCACAGAGAGAAGTTGCCACTAAAGATGCAACCAACGAGCGGTTAATTAAGGCTATCGCTCTGATGAGTTCAAAGACCAAAATGGACATTCCAGTCTATGAAGGAAGTCTGGATGCAGAAGAGCTGTTAGACTGGATCAGGGCTCTTGACACCTACTTCGATTATGAGGATATCGAAGAGGATAAAAAGGTAAGGCATGTTGTTACCAAACTGAAGGGACATGCAGCATTATGGTGGGACGAGCTACAAGCGGATAGACATTCCAAAGGCAAATAGAAAATTAAAAGCTGGGATCAAATGATTGCTAAGATGAAGGCAAAATTCATCCCAAGGGATTATCAGATCACACTGTTTAGGTGAATGCAGAACCTGAGACAAAAGTTGATGATGGTGAAGGAATACACCGAAGAATTTTACAGGCTCAATATCCGAGCAGGTCATCGGGAGAGCGATGATGAGAAGGTTGCTAGATACCTGAATGGTCTGAGATATGACATTGAGGATGAATTAAGCATGAAAACCATTAGAACTGTTGAGGATGCTTACCAAATGGCTCTAAAAGCCGAGGAGAAGCTGAGCCGTAAGCAAGGACAGTGAGGGCGAGGCAGAAATCAGCCCAGAGGCAAGGCAGTTTCCCAGGAGAAATATCAGAAGCCCAAAGAGGAATGGAAGAAACCTCAGGGTAAAGTTGAAAGAGGTGGAACCTCACAGCGAGGAAAAAAATATGTTGAGCAGAGAGGATAGCATAATGAACAGTGAGGAGATTATGCTAACGCAAATACTTTTCCTTGTACCAGAGGTAGAGGAAGAGGTAGAGGCATAATCATCACCTGCTACACATGTGGAAAGGATGGACACAAAGTAGTTGATTGTCCAGATCGGAAGATAGATAAAGGAGAAGCTCACATCGCAGAAGCGCAGAGGCGTGATGTTGAAAATGAAGACACAGAAGCAGGAAGATCACTGACAGTGCATAAAGTCCTTTTGACACCTGAGAAAGAGGTGCAGGAGAGTTCAGCTCAAAGGACCAAACTGTTCAGGACAACTTGCAAAACCAAGGACTGGAAATGCAAGGTCATTGTGGACAGTGAAAGCACCAACAATCTCGTTTCAACCGAGATGGTGGAAAAGTTAGATATGGAGACAACTGATCACCCGAGTCCATACAAAGTTTCATGGCTACAGAAGGGACATCAAGTGAGTGTCACTAAACAATGTTTGGTTGAATTTAAAATTGGGAGATATAATGATAAAGTCTTGTTTGATGTCATTCCCATGGATGTATGTCATTTGTTATTGGGTAGACCATGGCAATATGACCAAAATGTGGTTCATGATGGGAGGATGAACACATATACTTTAGAAAAGGATGGGAGGACACACAGACTGCTTCCGATAAAGGATAAAGAAGTGAAACTGGAAGTAAGCAACACCATACTTCTCATGAGTGGGAAGGAGCTTCTCACAGAGATGGAGAAGAAGGAAGATCCACAATTCTTTATGGTCAGGAAACCGAGGATTGTCTTGACTAGCACAAGAGTGGATGACTTACCCGTTGAGATTCAGGAACTGATGGGAGAGTTCACTGACATCATCATGGACAAACTACCTCATTCGTTGTCACCGATGAGGAGTGTGAGTCATCACATAGACCTCATACCAGGAGCCAGTTTGCTGAATAAGGCTGCGTACAGATTGACGCCACAGGAAAATGAAGAAGTCAAAAGGCAAGTGCAGGAGCTATTGGATAAAGGATTGGTCAGGGAAAGCCTGAGTCCGTGTGATGTTCCAACAGTGCTCAGTCCGAAGAAGGATGGAGGTTGGAGAATGTGTACTGACTCCAGAGCGATCAACAAAATTACCATCAGGTACAAATTTCCACTGCTGAGAATGGATGATCTGATGGATTGCCTGAGCGGGGAAAATTATTTTTCAAAAATTGATCTGAAGAGAGGATATCACCAGATTCGCATGAGGGAAGGTGATGAATGGACGACAGCATTCAAAACAAATGAAGGTTTGTACGAATGGCTGGTCATGCCGTTTGGCTTGACAAACGCACCGAGCACATTCATGAGACCGATGAATGAAGTCCTGAGGCAATTCATCGGGAAATTTGTAGTCGTATATCTGGATGATATATTGATCTACAGTAAGACCAAGGCTAAACATTTGAAACATTTGTCCATTGTGATGAGGAAGCTACAGTAGGAGAAGTTGTTGATTAATATGAAGAAGTCCTCATTTATGAAGACAGAGCTCATTTATTTGGGTTTTGTTATTTCAGAAAATGAGTTGAAAATGGATCCGAGTAAAGTGGAAGTGATCAAGAATTGGCCATCACCGAGAAATGTTTTCGAGGTGAGGAGTTTCCATAGTTTGGCTAGTTTCTACCGAAAGTTCATCAGGAATTTCAGTGGGATTAGCGCAGCAATGATGTACATGGTGAAGAGGCAACACAAGTCTTTTCATTAGACAGCAGAGGCTGAGAAAAGCTTCAATCTGTTGAAGCAGAAGATAACGGAACGACTAGTGTTGGTGTTGCCGGACTTCAAGAAGGTGTTCCAGGTGAAGTGTGATGCGAGTGGATATGCCATAGGAGTAGTCTTGAGTCAAGAGGACAGGCCAGTTGCATATTTCAGTGAGAAACTGGATGAAGCAAAGCTGAAATACTCCACGTATGATAAAGAGTTTTATGCCATCATACAGGAATTGAAGAAGTGGAGGCATTACTTGATCCCAAAGGAATTTGTATTGTACAGCGATAATCATGCATTGAAGTTTGTGAGTCAACAGGAAAAGTTGAACCAGAAGCATGAAAAATGGGTAGAGTACATGCAGAATTTCACGTTTGTGATTAAACATATTTCAGGAACTGCTAACAAAGTGGCTGCTGCTTTGAGAAGGAAATGTTTGTTGCTGCAGGAATTCCAAGTCAAAACCTTGGGTTTTGAAAATCTTAAAGACATGTACGCAGGAGATGCAGACTTCGGAGAAGCATATGAAGCAGCTGAGAATCCCGTTCTCAGGGATTGGAGCCCATGGATAGACTACATGATCCAGGAGGGATTGTTGTTCAGAGACAATCAACTGTGTATTCCAAATTGCTCCATGAGGGAGAATCTACTAAAAGAGAAGCACAGTGGAGGCTTGGCAGGTCATTTCGGCCACGACAAAACATTCACAAAGTTGAGCGAATCATATTTTTGGCCAGGGATGCGAACAGATGCCAAGAAGTTTGTTGACAGGTGTCGAATTTGTCAACATTCGAAGGGCCGGAAGCAGAATGCAGGTTTTTATCAGCCATTGCCCATACCAGAGAGGCCATGGGAGGCGATCAGCATGGATTTTGTACTAGTTTTGCCGAGAACGCAGAGAGGGGTTGATTGCATCTTTGTGGTGGTAGATAGGTTTTCAAAGATGGCACATTTTATTCCATGCCATAAGACCAGCGATGCGACCCACATCGCAAACTTGTTTTTCAAAGAGATTGTTAGACTTCATGGATTGTCGAGAAGCATTGTATCAGATAGGCATACGAAATTCATAGGTCATTTTTGGAGGATGCTATGGAGGAAGCTAGGAACTAACTTGGAATTTAGTTTAGGTTATCATCCACAGACAGACAGACATATAGAGGTGGTCAACAGGAGTCTAGGAGACTTGCTGAGGAGCTTGGTGACAGAGCACCATAGCAGCTGGGACAACATATTGCCACAGGCAGAGTTTGCATACAATGATTCTGTGAATCAGAGTACAGGCAAAAGTCCATTTCAGATTGTGTATGGGACACAACCGAGGAGAGTTTCTAAACTCAGGGAGTCAGAATAGGCTACGACTAGCAGTGCTAGTGCAGAGGAATTCACTAAAGCGATGAAGGAACTTCACGGCAAGGTGAAGCAGCGACTGATAGACTCAAATCAAGAATATAAGCGCAGAGCAGATCAACATCAGAGACAACTTCAGTTCAAAGTTGGGGATCTTGTTCTAGCACATATGAGGAAGGAAAGGTTCCCAAGGGGAACATATAACAAGATGAAGATGAAAAATATTGGGCCATGTAAGGTCCTAAAGAAATTGGGAGAAAACACTTATGAGATTGAGTTGTCGGATGGCATCGGAATATCTCTGATATTCAATGTGGAAGATTTATACCCATACAAGGCTGGAGAAGAAAAGACTGGAACTGAGGAACCAGTGATCAAGTGGACGAAGCAGATGCCGATAGCAGAAAATCCACAGATGAAGTGCATACTAGACAAGCGAATGGGTAAGAAAACCAGACGAAAGCAATACTTCGAGTATCTGGTGAAGTGGAAGAATCACCCAGTGGAAGATGCCAGCTGGGAGAGCGAAGCAATGATACAGAAGCATGGGCAGACCGTGCGGGAGCTCATGGACAGGAGCCCATGAAAATTTTCAAGCCGAGGAGTATGATGCAGGAGCATCGCCAACTCATCAAGGAGCATCTCCCAAGATAAGCGAGCCCGCCTAGAAGACAACGAACAGCTGGACAAGGCCAGCCGAGACTTTTTGAATTTTCATTTAAGATGATGCACCAATGTATAAATGAACCATTTATGAAAAGTGCCTTTGTACATTATAATGGACCTTGAGCCTTTAAGCTCTCGTCCTTAGGTAGATGAGGCATTTAATAGATTTAATGCAGGTAGATAGGATTTTATTTCCAGATTAGACAGTTTTAAAGTTCGAGAGGGAAAATGGATATAGACACCCTTGTCGTATCATTGTAACATTAGCCAGCATTCAAGAGGGAGGAGCAAGCAGAGAAAACTGTGAAGAACACCCATGTATAGATGTTGAATTAATAGAATAAAGTTCTGATTCAAATTCATGGCTGGTGTTTTTTTCTTTGACTTGATGTTGTGCTCATGAATGTTTGTTTTATGGTTATGCATTTTCTTTGTATGTGATGTGCATGTGATTTCAAGGGTTCAAGCTGAAGTCTGAGAGAGAGAGAAGAGAATAAGTTGCAATTGTTTCTCTGTCTGAGCCAGGAGATTCCTGCATAGAGTGCAGTTGAATTCATCCGCAAAGAGTGCGTTGATGAAGGATCGATAGTTAAACACTTATTCTCATTCACCCAGAAGTTATAAGGTTGTTGTGGACACTGTGTGAAGAGCGCACAGGTGGAATTAAGAAGTCTCAGTTGTTAATCTGAGAAAAGGGAGCTAAAGACTGCTGCTGTAGGAGTTGCGCAGAGTCTGAAGGATTCAACACTAGAGGTGGTTGAATAGTAAACACAAGGAGTGCGCGCAAAGACCCTCAGAGAGAGTCGGAGTTGACAAGATCAGGAGGGATAGTTCCTTCATGATATCTCTGAAGGAGAACATAGGATTCTATGTAGAAGAAGGCTTGAGCAGAGGTTGCAAGTCCAAGCGTTGGAAAGGGATTCTGGAAGAAACCCTTAGTCATTTCCTAGAAACCTTTGAGAGGAGGAATCAACGGTCAGGGTTCGCAAAGGAGTCTTGCGAAATCCTAATAGCCGATAGATCTCAAGGAGATGCACATGGGTTAAACCTAATCGAGCCAAGGAGGAGCCCAAGATCCATCGGGATTTGGGTCATTGGGGAGTCGGGGTTTGCGGAGACAGGAGTTTTGTGCCTGCTAAAATCACGATTAGCGATTTCCCGACGCAACTAGAGTCGTTGATCACTGTGGGGACACGTGGCATGAGATCACTACGGGAGCGTGGGGTCCAGGCATCAGGGGGAAAAGGACAGGTGGCATCGGAAGTCGGAGATCATAGATCCCAAAGGTGTGAGTTCTACGTTGTTCAAACTCACGAATTTTGAAATCCTGATAAGGGTGAAGGATGTGGTCTTGTGGACTGGTAGGTCACGTGGGAAATGAGTAGCCGGAGGGGCTAATGCCATAGCAGGAGCGCCATCGCAAATCGGGAATTGGGGATTCATAAGGGGAGCAACTCTTGACAATNGTGAGAGCAGGATTCGCGATCAAGTGAGTTCCGATTTCCCGATTTGAAGAAGGGAGATCATAAAGAAAACCTGTGGGTATTAAGAACTCCCGACAGGGGGTTGAGGAGTATTTATCTCTTTGGGCCTAGGAAAAGGAAGGTCCTAGTGATCGCGGACGTACGTGAGTGGGCGTCGGTGTCAATCCTGAGGAGAGAGATCGTGCACTAAGGACTGAGGTGCGGTTGCTGTCAGAGTGGTATCAAAACGGGAATACTCTTTATTTTCTATAGCAAGGAGAGAGAGAATTCGCCATGCCTTTCAGAAGGGAGAGACAGTCACACAACCCAAAAGACAGGGAGGTGAGAAGAAGGGGCAGGACGACAGGGAATCCAAAGATGGAAAGGTAGATACGTGATCTCCGAGCGAGATTGGAAGATATGGAGGCAGCGCGGAGACGCACATCAAATGATGGAGATCTGAGTGACTCTGAAGGAAAAGATGAAGCTGAACAACTAGGAGAAGTTGCAGCCGAAGATGCAACCAATGAGCGATTGATTAACACTATCACCAGGATGAGTTCTAAGACAAAAATGGACATTCCAGCTTATGAAGGAAGCCTGGATGCAAAAGAGCTATTGGATTGGATTAGAGCTCTTGATACCTACTTTGATTATAAGGATATCAAAGAGAATAAAAAGGTTAGGCATGCTATCACAAGACTAAAAGGACACGTAGCATTGTGGTGGGACGAGCTAAAAGTGGATAGACGTTCCAAGGGAAAGAAAAAGATCAAGAGCTGGGATCGAATGGTTGCGAAGATGAAGGAAAAATTCATCCCAAGGGATTATCAAATCACACTGTTTAGGAGAATGCAGAACTTGAGACAGAAACTAATGACAGTGAAGGAATACACTGAGGAATTCTATGGACTGAACATCAGAGCAGGTCATCGGGAGAGTGATGATGAGAAGGTTGTCAGATACCTGAATGGTCCGAGATACGACATTCAGGATGAATTAAGCATGACAACCATCAGAACGGTTGAAGATGCTTATCAGATGGCTCTGAAATCTGAGGAGAGGTTGAGCCGTAATCAAGGACAACGAGGGCGAGGTAGAAGTCAGCCCAGAGGCAAGGCAGTTTCCCAAGAGAAATATCAGAAGCCCAAGGAGGAATGGAAGAAACCTCAGGGTAAAGTTGAAAGAGGTGGAACCTCACATCGAGGGCCGCATGTCGAATAGAGAGGACAACATAATGAGCAGAGGGGAGATTATGCTGACGCAAATACATTTCCTCATACCAGAGGTAGGGGAAGAGGCCGAGGTGGAGTAATCACATGCTTCACATGTGGAAAGAATGGGCACAAGTCATTCGAGTGTCCAGAGAAGAAGAAGGATGGAGGAGAAGCTCACATTGCTGAAGCGTAGAGGTGTGATGTTGGGAATGAAGACACATAAAGTGGAAGGTCGCTGATGATGCGTAAAGTTCTATTAACACTTGGGAAGGAGGTGGAGGACTCAACACAAAGGACCAGACTGTTCAGAACATCTTGCAAGACCAAGGACTGGAAATGCAAGGTTATTGTGGATAGTGGTAGCACAGATAATCTCGTTTCGATCAAGATGGTAGAGAAGTTGGAACTGGAGACAACTGATCACCCAAGACCATACAAAGTTTCATGGTTACAGAAGGGTCATCAGGTGAGTGTCACTAAACAATGTTTAGTTGAATTCAAGATAGGGGGATATAATGAAAAGGTCTTATGTGATGTCATTCCCATGGATGTGTGTCATTTATTGCTGGGTAGACCATGGAAGTATGATCGAAATGTAGTTCATGATGGGAGAATGAACACATATACTTTAGAGAAGGATGGGAGGACACACAGGTTGCTTCCGATAAAGGATAAGGAAATGAAGCCAGAAATAAGCAACACAATACTTCTCATGAATGGGAAGGAGCTTCTTACAGAGATGGAGAAGAAGGAAGATCCACAATTCTTTGTGGTCAGAAAGCCAAAGATTGTTCTGACTAGCACAAGAGTGGATGACTTACCAGATGAGATTCAGGAATTGCTGGGAGAGTTCACTGACATCATTGTGGATGAATTACCTTGTTCATTGCCACTGATGAGGAGTGTGAGTCATCACATTGACCTCATACCTGGATCCAGTTTGTCGAACAAGGCTACGTACAGGTTAACGCCACAAGAAAATGAGGAGGTTAAGAAGCAGGTCTAGGAGTTATTGGACAAAGGATTAGTCAGATAAAGCCTGAGTCCATGCGCTGTACCAACAATGCTTAGTCCAAATAAAGATGGAGGATGGAGAATGTGCACCGACTCAAGAGCGATCAACAAAATTACCATCAGGTACAGATTTCCACTGCCGAGAATGGATGATCTGATGGATTGCCTGAGTGGGGCAAATTATTTTTCAAAGATTGATCTGAAAAGCAGATATCATCAGATTCACATGAGAGAAGGTGATGAATGGAAGATGACATTCAAGACAAACGAAGGTTTGTACGAATGGCTGGTCATGACATTTGGTTTGACAAACGTGCCGAGAACATTTATGAGACTGATGAATGAAGTCCTGAGGGAATTCATCGAGAAATTTGTAGTCGTATATCTGGATGATATATTGATCTACAGTAAGACGAAGGATGAACATTTGAAACATTTGGCCATTGTGATGAGGAAGCTATAGCAGGAGAATCTATTGATTAATATGAAGAAGTCCTCATTTCTAAAGACAGAGCTCATTTACTTGGGTTTTGTTATTTCAGCGAATGAATTGAAGATGGATCCGAGTAAAGTGGAAGTGATTAAAAATTGGCCATCACCAAGAAATGTTTTCGAGGTGAGAAGTTTTGATGGACTGGCTAGTTTCTACCGAAAGTTCATCAGGAATTTCAGTGGAATTAGCGCAGCGATGATGGATACAGTGAAGAAGAGACATAAGTCTTTTCATTGGACTGAAGAGGCAGAGAAGAGCTTCAATCTGTTGAAGCGGAAGATAACGAAACGACCATTGTTGGTGTTTCCGGACTTCAAGAAGACATTTTAAGTGAAGTGTGATGCGAGCGGATATGCCATATGAGTGGTCTTGAGTCAGGAAGACAGACCAGTTGCCTATTTCAGTGAAAAGCTGGATGAAGCAAAGCTGAAATACTCCACGTATGATAAATAATTTTATGCTATCATACAGGCATTGAAGAAGTGGAGGCATTACTTGATCCCAAAGGAATTTGTATTGCACAATGATAATCATGCATTGCAGTTTGTGAGTCAACAGGATAAGTTGAATCAGAAACATGCAAAATGGGTAGAGTATATGCAGAATTTTACATTTGTAATTAAACACATTTCAGGGACTGCTAACAAAGTGGTTGATGCTTTGAGCAGGAAATGTTTGTTGCTG
>SNQJ01S0212066.1:0-15849 GCA_010110895.2 Picea sitchensis | reverse complement strand
ATATGGTCATTATGAATTTGTGGTGGTGCCATTTGGGCTAACCAATGCACCAACCAATTTTATGTGCTTAATGAATAATGTACTCAGTAAATTATTAGACAAATTTGTATTGGTTTTCATTGATGATATCCTAATCTATTCTAAGAATAGGAAAGAGAATGAAGAATATCTCAAACTAGTGCTTCAAGTACTAAGATAACATCAACTCTAAGCTAAGTTTAGTAAGTGTGACTTCTTCCAGAAACAAGTCCATTACATAGGCCATGTTATTTTTGAAGAAGGAGTGGTAGTTGATCTTAACAAGATCAAATCCATTATGGATTGGCCTACACCAAAGGATGTATCTGATATCAAATCCTTTATGGGCCTACCAGGATACTATAGGAGGTTCATAAAAGGATTTTCCAAGATTGGTTGCCCAATCACTTCCGTTCAGAAAAAAGGGAGTTAAATTCCTTTGGACATCAGAATGTGAAGAGAGATTCCAAGAGCTGAAATGCCTTCTAACCAATGCACCTGTGCTGAAGGTTGTAGGTCCAAACAAGGAATTCCTTGTGTGTATAGATGCCTACAAGGAAGGACTCGGAGGAGTCCTTATGTAAGGAGAACATGTAATTTGCTACAAATCTAGAAAATTGAATGAACATGAAATCAATTATGTGACCCATGATCTAGAATTAGATGCCATAGTGCATGCTTTAAAAATGTAGAGGCATTACCTCATGGGTAGAATATTTGTTCTTATGAAAGACCATTTTGGGTTGAGGTACATGTTTGATCAACAAAAAATTAATGCTAAACAAGCTATATGGATGGCTCTCCTTAGTGAGTTTGATTTTGAAATCAAACATATCAAAGGAAAATAAAATAGGGTGGATGATTCCCTTAGAAAAAGTGTGAAAGTGATTCACCTAGAAGTTGTAAGAACCTGTGAAACATATGTCGGGGAGAGAGTCAAAAGTGCACAAGAAACATATACATTTTTCAAGACTATAAAATTGTACTTAGAATAATATCCCGCAGGGATAAAGTACAAAGGTTACCAATTGTTGAATGATGGCCTGCTAACTTACAAAGGTAGGTTGTATATTCTGAACTATGATGACTTGAAGAGGTTCATGATGGATGAACTACACAAAACACCATTTGTTGGTCATCCTGGTTATCAGAAGATGATCACAACCACTAGGAAACTATTTGATTGGATAAGAATGAAAAAGGACATAGCTGATTACTTAGCCAAATGTCTAGAATGTCAATAGGCTAAGGTAGAGCACTGACATACAAAAGGGTTGGTGTAGCCCCTACCAATACCAAAATGGAAATGGAAAACCATCTCCATGGATTTCATCACAAAATTACCAATATCCGCCAAACAGAATGACACCATCATGGTAGTTGTGGACAAATTGAGCAAGGATGCTTACTTCATTGCCGTCAAGTCAACTTTCAAGGAAATATATATTGCCAGTATTTTCTTGAAATAAATATTTAGGCCGCATGACATGCCTAAGGATATCATATATGACAAAGATACACAATTTACTTCAAGATTCTGGAGATATTTGTTTGTTGGTTTTGAAACTAAATTGCTATTTAGTACTTTCTATCACTCTCAAACGGATGGAAAGACAGAGAGGGTAAACCAAATGTTAGAGGACATGTTAAGGATTCATGTAATGCATCAGCCTAAGAAGTGGTAAGACTACCTACCACTGATATATTTTGACTACAACAATGGCTATCAAGAGTCATTGAAGATGAGTCCTTTTTAGGCCCTCTATGATAGACAGTGCAAGATTCCAATCAGCCAGGATAACCCAGTAATTCAGAATTACAATCATGCCATACATGATGAAAATAATGGAACAACAAGTAATTCAGATAAAACAGAATATGAAATTAGCTCAAGATAGACCGAAAATCTATGCAGAAAGAAAGAGGACCCCCAGAGAGTTCAAAACAGGGGATCATGTGTATATCCAAGTTAGACTTAGGAAAAGCTCCTTGATAATGGGAGCTTGTGCCAAGATGGAACCTCAATATTGTGGACCATTTGAAGTTTTGTATAGAGTGGGACTTGTAGCCTATAGATTATCTCTTCCTCTCACAGTGAAGGCACATGCTGTTTTCCATGTTTCATTATTGAAGAATTATTTACATGATTCTAATCATACAATTGAATGGTCTATGATTTAGGTGGAACCAGAGGGAGAATTTCTACCAAAACCTTAATGCATAATAGACATGAAGGAAACCTCACTCAGGAATATAACCATTGCACATGTCAGGGTGCAGTGGAAACACTTTGGCCCAGATGAGGCTACATGGGAAGTGGAGGATGTCATGAAACATGCATACCCATTTTTTTTTTTACTTCTGTACTTTCATAGCACATTGACAGATAGAACATCGATGACGATGTTCCTTTTAGGGGGAGGGGATTGTAATACCATTGTGTCCCCTAGTTTTTAAATATAGCTATAACTTTCCAAGAGGCTATGGAAGACTAGATATGTGTGAGTGTTGGATTTGATGAAACTTTTTGTTATAAAAGGTCAATCTGTGTATTTTTTGTTATTAATAGAAAATGGATAAGTGTTACATTACCGTTGAAAGGGGGTTTTTCCAAGATAGACCATGGTGATATAAGAGAGATGGTGAGGGGAACCATAAATAGTTGATATGACCCCCCACCAAACCCATACCTTATTCGATATAATGACTCAGACCCAAAACAATCCTCTCACCCAGAAATGAATTACCATTCAGATTGGTAGCCGGAAGAGTCCTCCTCAAGAATTAATGAGGAGATGGGGCATAGTACCCATCTGCAAGACTTCCAGACCTAACCAATAGCTAGGGATTCAGACCCACACAACCTTGTCGAGGAAGGAAATAAAAGAGGTAATTTGTGGGCAAAGGAAGGAGAGTGAGAAAGAAGATTTGTGCAAGAGAGAAGAGTCGAAAGACCAATATCGAGAAGAGAAAATAATCTTGCAACTCTCTGGTTCGAGGAAGAACTAGGAAACAAAATCATGTTGGGTGTAAGAAGATATTGGCAGGGTTTTCATTACAAGCTGATAAATGGGGCTGACGAGTGACTGTGGAAGTACTCATGCAGACCTGCTAGCTCAGTACATAGAAAAAAATGGCCAAGATCCTATGGGAGGAGGAGAATAACCTCCATCCCTGACTGTCACTGATCAAGAAGAAAGTGCCTCTTTCAGAGAATCATGGTCTAGATTGGGGGTGCCCAGTGGTAAATCCATTCAGGAGTGGCTATGCCTATGGTTGGGTGGAAACATGCACCCCTTTCAATAATCACTTCACAAATTTTAGTTTTCTGACAAGTTTTCTTATACTCTATGTATTGAAATGGAAATGATGATTGAATATATTTATATGTCTATGATTGAGTTTTGTATTGAGTTATTAAGGTAGAAACATGTATTGTGTTTTTGTGAACCTATGCTTTTGAATGGTCTTCTTCTTACGTCAACTTAGCAACTAGATAGCTATGGGATGTAAGACTTCAAGAGTGTTGGGGAAGGATTTACTGGGATTCTTAAGTCCTACCAACTGTTATCGGACTAATTGGTAAGTGCGGACACAAACATATCTCCCTAATGTCGATAGGAAACTAGAACAAAACAAGATAGAATACATACTTCACCTTAAACTTCATTGTCATATAAACTAGTTTAGAGAGGTACAAGTGACATACCTTTTAAAAAACGCTTGATCCTCACTAGTGTCATCCTTGTAGCTCCTTCTTTGAGTCCGTGAGATGGTGAACCTGTTTTAGGAAGAACAAACCAACAAAGAGAGAGAACAAAGATATATATATTCCAATGAATTCTATGTATAAGATCAAGGAGTTATACAATAAAACTTAAAACACTTTTATAGGGAAGAAATGTATTGTTGCATTATATTAAATGGAAAGTGGAGAATACAACCCAGACCTTGATGTTGCAAGGCCCCCTTTCAATGGCTATTTTCTTCAACACACACACCTTTTCTCCATTGCCTTGGATGAAGAAGATGCATAATCTGACTTGGAGAACTAAAGAAAAGATCTCAAGCATAATATGTAGTAGAAATCTCCATGCAAATCTTATCCTATTCAACCTTAGCCTTTTCCATGAGAGATCCCTCTTTATATAGTGTGAAAGAGAGATGGATGAGGAGATTAGGATTATCCCACTAGATTAGAGAAGCGAGTAAGATCCAAACCGATAGGAGGCCACCTCATATTCTAGAAGATTCCCTTCTAGAACATTCATTAATTTTGACTTTTCCTTTGCTTAAGCATCATCGCACCCTATGCACAAGAAACATGTGATGACATCGCAGTCTAGTTTTAGTGCAAAATGTGATGATTGAGCATTGTCACACCCCATGCATACAACAAGGTATGACAACCTTCCTTGTTATAGTTTTTAAAAGGGGAAAATAAATCCACTTTCCTCATAAAGAAAGTCTCTTTTAATATTTTCAGGGAACATGAGCACATGTTGTCCGTTGATCACTGAGGTGACCAAAATAATGTGTAACATAATTCCCCCCAAAGTATGAATCTAGAACTTGTGACAACTAAAATACTTTATAGAATGCGTGTGTCAAAAACAATGAGTGCATCGATCGAGAACCTACAAACAATCAAGCATCTGCATAATAATATACCATCTTTTGAGGTAGGCATCCCCATGCTCAGACTACAAGTGACTCTAATAATAAGTGTCAAGTGAGTTATGGCCACTAAATATACACTGTGGATCTATGTCATCATGATTCAACATAGCCACCAGGAATACACTATGGATCTATGCTCTAAAAGAATTCAAATTCAGACATAGCCACGAGACATACAAAGTAGATCTATGTGTCAGTACAACCTTATGAATAATTCATTGCAACCTGGACCAAGATGTTGAGATCTAGGGTCTTCATTTCCATCATCTCTAAGTATGAATCTATCCATGTGATTATATGCGTCGAAGTCGAACATTGTAGAAACCACTTGATTACTGGTCATTAATGAAAACCATTAACAAGTGCGAGAGAAATAACCATTGATGTCAATGAATCCCAAGGTACTCTAGTACAATCCAACGAATGCGAATAAATGAGTTGAGTTCGAACACTTGATGGAATCTTCCAATCAGGGGTGAATGATGTGAACCCACTGTTGAAAGCAAAGAAACCTGCCATTGAGGCATGTAAGCTCTAAGGTATTAAATGATTTCTAAATATTGTTCCCAGATAATGAGCTGAAGTCGACAGGAAAAGAATCGTCATAGGAGGGCCTTGATGTATCCCCCATCAATGACATGAAATATGTAACATATTTGAAGTAGATCGAAATATGAAGTAATTCGGAACTGACTCAGGGAAGGTCGACATGGTAGAAAATTTATAACTGCAGATGGCCGACTCGATAGAAGGCTTGTTTAGGTTGGAATTCTCTTAAACATATGGAGTTCCTCTTTATTTGTGCCTGCATTTGAATAAAGAGGAGATATATATGACACATAGGTGAAATTATGTCCATGAAAAAAACATGGTGACTTTAATGAGGAGACATATATGACATGGCCATATCACTACATTGAAAAAGGTAAAGATTCATTGGTTTTCACATTAAAAAAATCTTCATATGGTCTCAAACAATCTCCCAAAATGTGTTACCAAAAATTTGATTCTTTTGTGTTTGGATTGAGATTTTTAAGATCTAAATTAGATCACTCTATGTATATTACAAACATGATGGTGGTTGTTCCTTATTATCACTAGATATGTAGATGATATGTTATTTTTTGGTAATGGTAAGGATGTGATTGGTGATTTGAAGTCTAGGTTTTCAACACAATTTGATATGAAGTACTTGAGAGAGAAATAATATATCTTAGAAATGGAGATTATGGGAGATAGAGAAAATAAAAAGATTTTGTTTGAGCTAGAGTAAGTATGCAAACTTTGTGCTACAATGTTTTTTCATGGCAAATTGTGCATGATTGATGCAAACTTTGTGCTACGATGTTTTTGCATGACAAATTATAGATCATGGAAAACTTAGTTGAGTAGTGTCTTACAACATCTAGAAAGATGGAGGACATGGTTTTTTTCCCTTAATTTTATATATGCTATGATCTATACTAGACCAAACATTGCCTAATTAGTGGGAGTATTGTGGATAATCTTGGACATGAACAATGAGTTGCATTGAAGAGGGTCTTCGAGGATTTGGGATGTAATTTTGAATATTCCATTTTCTATCATAGTGATGTTTGAGGAGACCCAGACGTAGTGGATATATAGGGTTATGTGGATTCTAATTTGGCAAAGAATGTAGATAGAAGGTCATCTATGAATGGATACTTTTTTCAATTGTTTTGAGGAACAATAAGTTGGATGAAAAAGTGACAAACCATGGTGAGTTCATCAACTACATAGGCATAGTATATGGAAACTACTAATGCATGTAAGGAAGCCATTTTTCTTATGAAATTGTGTACAAATGTAGGAGTAAGTTAGAGAGTTATGTGCCATTTGTCTAGTTAAGAGCCCAACCTTTCATGCAATCATGAAGCATATAGATATACAATACCATTTCATTAGGGATATGGTAAAGGATGGAAAGGAGAATGTTGACACGTTATAGAATGTTGTAGATGCATTGACTAAACAGATAAAAGTTAATTTAAATTGAAGTCATGTTGTGACTCTATGGGATTTATGGCCCCTAGTAATTAGCTCTAGTTTGATGCATTATTCCTTACACCTTGTAGTTTTGTAGTGGAGTAGGCAATGATTTAATGATTGCCGAGGAATGCAATGCATAGAACTAACAAGGAATAAATGTCTACGAGTGTGAGGGAACAAATGGAGATCACTAGTACTAAATGAACGCCATGTAACAACACCTCATCAATTACTTGTTGGTGGTTTTCAACATGTAGTGGTTTCCAACATGTAGAATTGGAAAACTCTAACTTTGTTCTTATATGAATACTCTAACTGAAACCACCACTACTTTATAATGTATTGTAACAATTAAATTGTTAAATAGTGTATTGATTATGCTTTAGAGTGTGCTTGATTTTTACATAAAAGATTTCCCAAAACAACGTTTTCCTTACCTCTACTTTGTGCTACTTCCTTTAATTAATGTATGTTTCTAAGAAAAAACAAACACATATTTATTTTAAAGAAAGAGGGATGATAACATGATTTATTTCCCAAGCTTGCGTGTATTTGAAGTGCTAGGATCGGTCCTCTATAAGCAAGAAGATTTTAACGTGAGCAGGTTCTCGGTTTTCACTACATGAGTATCATTCATTAAAGTAAAAACTAGATAAAAGATAAAGAGGAAGGTAAAAATAACTGCACATTCCGTTTGATATGGCTGACTTGCTAAATGGAAATGGATTTAAATGTGAGAAAGCTGTCTCATCATATATATATATATTAATTTGACAAAAAATGTTATTTTCTGTTGTTTAAATTGTATTTTTGAATGTATAAATGGAATCAATATGTTGAAAAACTTTTGAAACACTTGGATTATACAAACTTAGTCACTCAAATCTACAGGTCCAACCATTTCTCATTAGATTTCAGGCAAAATCAAAAAGAAAAAATAACCAGAAAACTCCCAAAAAGTAGAACGTTTAGCCTACTTATATATATATATATATATATATATATATATATATATATATATATATATATATATGAAGGATAAACTGATATCCAGCTGAAATCCTGAAAATAAAAACTTCAGTCTCAATGTTATTTTAATCATAATTTTCTAAATGAAATATGTTTTTTTCGTAAATGCTAACTATATAAAGGGGTTGGTTAGCTGTTCTAAGAAATAGTTTTTTTTGCCTGAATTGGGTTATATAAATTTACAAGAATTACTAATTTTTGTTGTTCAAAATCCATTTCTGAATGAAAAAATGGATTCAGCATGCTGAAGAATTCCCATTACACTCGGATTCTACATAAATAATCACTTAAATCTACCAATCCAACAAATTTCTACCAAAATTTAAGACAAATATACCGAAAAAAAATCTACATTTCTTAAAATCTTTAACCTAAAACTTATATAAACACCACACAATTTAATAGATCAAATATACTTGAATGCATTCTCAAGTGACCACGATCAGATCAACTTCAGACCATTTCAAATAATCCTCTTATTAGAAACGATGCGTAGGTTATGAAATTGCTTCATAATAGCAACCAAATCTGCCCATATATATATAATGAACAAGATGCCTCACTGTACAGATCGGCCTTAGAAACGCCGATTCAACTCAACCTTTATTATGAAAATGAATTAAAAATTAACAGAGAATTATACTTAAAATTGAACTTCGGAATTAAATATTTGTTCGAATAGTGGTGCTGATATTATTCGCATCCATGCATGCAATTTTATGGTATAAAATTAACAACACGGTATTTGGATTTATGAGTTTTGATTTATACTTTAATTATGCATATGAAATATAGAACAACTTGTAAAATAGTTAATATACTCCTATCCGTGAAGGATATCTCCAAATACGAAATATTTGAATAAATTCTACATTATGTATAATTTGCTTCATTATATAAATATCCTGAAGGTTTATTATATTTATACAATTGCGTTTATTTGATATATGATAAAGATGGTGAAATATATATTCAAATACCAAATATTTCAATAGATTCTACATTATATTGGTGAATTATATAAATATCATAAAAAAATATTATATTTATATGATTGCTTTTGTTTGATATATGATAAACAAACATATATCCAAATACTAAATATTTGAATAAATTCTACATAATGTGGTAAATAAATTCTAAGTGGTGGATTATATAAATATTATAAATATTTATTATATTTATATATTTTTTGGTTTGATGAATTGACATATGATATAACAGTGGTGAATTATTTAAGTATCATAGAGATTTTGTATATTTATATGAATTTTTTTGTTTGTTAGAAATGTGCTCCTAACATGGTATCACACATTAATTTTTAATATGGCCAATTCTTAACATGGTTGAATTTTATGGTATTTATAACTTAGAAACCCTATATTTATATAATTACTTTTGTTTTGATATATGTTATAATTGAAATTCAAATTTACATTACTTTTATATTATATTTTCTCTTAATTTTCACATACTCACAATGTTAGTGAATATAGTATATGGTAATAAATTATTATATAATTTAAAAAAAATATTTTTTACATTTAAAAATATGTTTTCTAGTTGTATAATATTATAAAATAAAATTTAAATTAAATATTATAAAAATGGGAATTTAAAAAGACAAAAATGATAATTATATATATATATATATATATATATATATATATATATATATATATATATATATATATATATATATATATATATATATATATATATAATTTATAAGTTACGAGCGAATCCATTTTATTTATAAGTTACACGAGCATAGATCCATTTTAATAGTGGATTTATCAAACATTCATAAGTTTTGCATTCTAAAAAAGTTTTTCACATCAAGAGATTTGATCTCTCTTGAGCCTCGATAAATCTAGAGTTAGATGAATCTATACATGTTTTAGATACTACAATTTAAACATGTTCTTTAAACAATTTAATCATATTGTAGAGACTACATAAAAAAATATTCTTTAAATAATTTAGATTAGTTATATAATTTGTATCAAAATTAATTTTTAAATAATTTATTGAATTTTATAATTTATTTAAAATGTTTTTTTTTTAAACAAATTATTGATTAAGATAATCAAGTTGAGACTATATATATGAATGAAAAATGGTAAGAAATTAATTATTTTATTTATTTATGAATTTCTATAATTTTGATGAGTTCATAATTTAAGAAGTGGATAATGTTATAAATATTTTGAAATTGAGATTCTATATGAGTATATTTGCGACATTTAAGAGAAAATATTTTTAATTTTCATCATTTTCACAAAGATGACAAGTTCTTTCATCTTAAGGTATTTTAGGAATTATCCAATATCCGTTTCACTATGGTGCCTATGAAAATTAGTTTTCATTTTATAAATGTTGTTTTTCTTCTTTAATCTAGCTATAACAAGAACATACATTTGATATTTTAGATTAGTTTTAATGACCTCTTTATAATATTATCTTAATTCTATTTTATCATATTTTCTTTATTGTATCATAATTTTTCCTTAAATTTAGATGTAAGAGTATTTTTTATGGTATTGATAATCTACAAAGTGGTCTCCTCTAGGTTTCCTCCTTTATGGTTTAGAGAATACTTTGCATTTTAATTTAATGTCACTTTCTCTTAGGCTACTGATCACTTTGATTAGAATTTGAAATATTATTAAGAAGTTTCTCATAAATGTCATGTTATAGTTATACATTATGTATCTAATCATGATTTTCTAGGAGGAGAGGAGAATATAATAAGACATGTTGCTTTTAATTTTAATATTATAATTTAAAAAATTATTGAAAAAAATTCATTTTTCTAAAATAAAAAAAGTTCACATTATTTTATAATTGTTTATAACATTAAAATAAAATTTCTACTTACCATTAATCATTTTCTCTATATTAAATTTATCAAAAATTATAATATATTTATAATTTATAAAATATATATGATTATATTATCAATATAATATATTTTTTAATTTTTTTATACTAAAAATATAAAAATAATATATAGAGTTAAATGAGTTGAAAAAACTATTAAAAGTAATGAAAAAATTAAAGTTTATTTGCAATGTAATATAGCACAAATACTTTATAATCTCTTAAAAAAATCTTATTAGCACAAGTGTTTTACGAGCTCTATGTACTCACCACATCTTACTCTTAAGATTATTGTGAAATTTAATATTATATACCAATGTACAATTCATATATATCTCATTGAAATATAGTGCTTGGTCATCAATTTTCTCTTTTTCTAACTTCATATCATCTTTTTAGAAAAAGTTATATATTTATTTTAAGGAGACTCCATTTAGAGAAAGTTAAATATTTATTTATATTTATTTTAAAGAGACTCCATTTACCACTACCACCTTAAGAGTTTTTTTTATCCTTTATAAAGAATGCAGTTTCTTGCACTTCTCTTCATCCATTAATATCTTTCTATGTGACTTTCTACAATGTGTTCCTCTTCATTTTCAAATAACAACTATTATTCAAATGTTTTTCAAATAACAACTATTATTCAAATGTTTTTTACTTATTGAATTTTAGTTTATGTATTTCTTTCTTTTTAAGATAAATCTTTTAAATGTCTTACCTATTAACAAATTATGTGCCAAAACATTGTACCTTTTGCAATGTTTCTGATTATTATGACTACATGCAACACAAAGCAAGTGAATTTTGTTTTTAAGCCGGAAGGAAATCAACACCAACAAATAATCAACACAACTTGATGGTGAACACAAATTCACATTCATGCAATAGACAACAACGACCCAACATACTAGCACAAATGCAACTAGACGAATAATGCGATAACCAATAGGCAGATAAAAATGGCTACCAGCCTGACACAAGCAAGACAACGCTTACAAGCTAAAGGACAACGTCAACACCCCGACACCTCAGCTTCGATCACCAATAACTAGAAACTTCTACGGTGCGCAAAACCAAACGTATTCAAGCATTACAGAACTAGGTACCAAAACCAATTACAACGAACACCACACCCACATTGGGAAGAACAAGACTCCAGCCAGGTTATCGTCGCATCTATCCATTAGGGCACGCAATGATCCCCTCATCAGGAATCATGTCATCACAAGGTGATAGGCGAGACAGTAACCAAGGCACAACATAACATATCTAGATCATAACCCAAGGATAATCCAATGTGTTGGGAGATCGAATTATCTGTCAAAATGCACGAAGACTATACCCATGCACCCAAGCAATAGGTTGACAAGACGTCAGGGAGAATTGACTACTGTACAATCATACATCACGTTAAATTCTTGGTGCAACAAAATCTAGGGATAACATACATTAATTAAAGGACATTGTTAGCCATCGATGAAATTTTCCATCGAGAATCCATTCTACAATAATATTTTATTATTCAAATAAGAATTTATTAATGTAAGGGTCTCACCACCTTGTCATTACTAACATGTAATTCCTTGTATATCCTAAGTTACATCTTTCAACCCTATCAATTCCCTTCCCAAACATACCATCCTTAGATCAAGATAGTTGACATATCCATATTGTTGTCTATCAGTAATCTATGTTTAACAATGATAACGCAATAGAACTGTAAAATCTCTATCTATTAATAGATGGAGGTATAACATTTATCTTGTTTTCTATAAATTTGTTGTCAACAACAACATCACGTTCTATTAATACATGACATCTCGGTTTATTAAACAAATTATGTTGTTGTCTAACACATCTAAAATGATATCACCATCTTCTAAATTTATCTAAAGATAAAATAAAAGATAAATAGCTGTCAAAATTAAATGGAAAATCTTTGTCTATAACAATGGTAAATCGTTGTCTATAACAATGGTAAATTGTTGTCTGTAATAAATGATAATTAGCTATCAATAAATAAATGGTATCCAACTCATATGCTAATCAATCAATGCTATTCATTTGCAAACAATTCACAGTCATTCCAAATTAAATTTCTATTCAAATGAAATCAAGAAGTTGTCATACAAATACAATCCAATCACAGTCATACAAATACAATCATTAAGCGTAGTCATACAATGCAATCAAACACAGTCATAAAATATTAAATTGCTATTCAAATGCAATCAACGCTGTGGTAAATAACAATTACGGTGTGGATGAATATCGCTGCGTGGATAACCTTTACTGTGGGAAATAAATAACGTTGTCTTACACAACATAAAACGCTCTAATACACAGCCATGAAAAACCACTACCACATAATCACAACACAACCACAATTGATATCTAAAATCATTGTCCTTCAAGGTATAAACAGGCTATCATTCCAAATATAATCACTAGCTATTAATTCTCTATATAATCATTGTGTAATTCACCATCTCTACTTGATAATTAAGTATCACGATGTATAGAACATTACTGTCAACAATTAGCTGGGTTTTACAATTCGCTGCTAAGAAATACGCTGCCAAGCAATACACTGCCAAGCAATTCACTGTGCTTTATCATTCAAAATTCGTTGAGTTTTATCAAATAAAAATCATTGAGTTTTATCATAAAATTTGTTCGGTGTTATCATAAAATTTAGTTGTGTTTTATCATTCAAAATTCCCTGAGTTTTATCAAATAAAAATCATTGCATTTTATCATAAAATTTGTTGGGTGTTATCATAAAAGTTAGCTATGTTTTATCATTCAAAATTCACTGAGTTTTATCAAATAAAAATCACTGACTTTTATCGTAAAATATTTTGGGTGTTATCATAAAAGTTAGTTTTGTTTTATCATTCAAAATTCACTGAGTTTTATCAAATATTATTGTTGTATTTTAAAATATGAAAATATTTGAACGTTGTCTATGATATATATTCAATGTTGTCTCTCTAACAATAAGATATATATTCAAACGTTGTCCATGATATATGTATTCAAACGCTGCCGATGGAATATATTCAATGCTGCGTGTCTAACATTATGATATCTATTCAGACGCTGCCTCAGATATATGTATTCAATGTTGTCTATTCAAGGGTTAAAAATGAAATCATTCAAGTGTAAATTCACTATCTATATTTTAAATCATTTATGAATATTAAAAACCATTTTCTGAATATAAGATCATTTCATAATATGAAAAATCATAACCATTTCTGAATATTAAAAACCGTCATTCTGAATATTTAAATTGCTTTTGCGTATTGCAATCATTCTGAATAGTAAAATCGTACCTAAATATTAAAATCGATCTCGCAATGTTGAATCGCAAACAATAATATGTAAATCGTAGTAAATATACCAAACAAGCACTCAGATACATCATTAAATCACAAAGATGATACCAAACAAGGTGTTGAGATATACCAAGGAATCGTTGAATTAAAGCACAGAGATAATCAAACAAAAGGCAGAGATACTCAGAACAAGAAGGTGAAAGGACCAATCATTCAACAATTAATCAATCAACGCAAGGATAGTCATTCACAAGAAGGACGCAAGGACTAGAGATCAATCAAAAAAGAAAAACACTGAGATAAGTAAGGGATAGATAGTTGGGCAAAAATGTATCCTTCACTCATCATCCATGCACGGGAAAGAAGGGCATTTGAATCTATAGGTCTTTAAACAATGAAGTGACGACCATCGATTCGGCTCCTGACTAAATTCTAAGGCATAGACTAATGACTAAAGGGATAAGGGAAAAAAATAAATTTCTTCGTAATAATCAATAAAACAAAAACAAAAAATTCATAGAAAACAAGGTTTGGGTTCGCCAAGCGAATCAAATCAAAATGTAGCAAGCATAAGGCAGGGGTGGCTTTAAGTTATTTGATTATAAAACGCTCAGTAAAACATAATCCTTACACAATAGAAGTATAGTAATGAAAACACAGGAACAATATTAAACTACCATTCAAAAATATACTCGTGCGTACCGTAGCCAAATGCAAAATCTCTGAGTCGTTGTCCCGTGTGTGCTCCATCCAACTCTCGCTTGCCGAACGATGTGACCTCAATGGTACCTCTTAGCCAATACTAGGGGTACTTTTTTTCCCTCTGATCCCCTCGAGCTGCAAAGGGCCCACACACACAATACTAGAGAACTGCTAGCACCTAGCCCACCTCACAAGGTTGAGCTACCACTCGTTACTTGATTTGGGTATCCCAACTCCCACAAGAGAAAGTTCAGTAAAGTAAAAATTCAACAGCGTAACGTTACACAAAAATATGAGATTCGTACTCCTCCTACTCCATCATTTTTATAGAGTTTTCAAGTAATTAGTTTGCCAATTTCTCATTAAATTCCTTTTTCATTTAATTAATTAGGAAAAACCTCCCCCATACACATGTTGCCCGATCCCCTAGTTTCACTAGAAATTTAATTTAATTAATTAATTAATTAATCATATTTACCTCACCCACCTAAAGACATTCCTAAAAACGCTCCTTGGTGTCCCAAAATTCCCTTACATATCTTAAATGACTTACGCCTTACTTAATTCCTAGTTAAGTTCATAAATAGCAAGTTCCCAAGGCAAGATTCCTTACTAAGTTAGACATTCACCTTTTTCTTTATGTTTCCCCTTTTCTTTAGGTTTCCCCTTTTTTCCTTAAGTTTCTCTCTTTTTCTTTTTTAATTAAAAATCAAATTATCAGGTGTAGATAAAACAACCAACAGGGATGATTTTAAGGATGGAAATTTATTTTAAAATGTAGAAACCTTGGCAAATCTTACTAGTCCTTCATATGTCAACTATAAATGTTTGGCGATATTATTGTAAAAATATTCAAATTTGTAAGTATTTTATATAGTTTTTATAAAATTTTGGCGATTTTTGAGGTAAAATAATTTTATCCTATAGAATTTGGGCGAATCATTGCTTAAAATAGCAAATCTTGTTTTTGGAAAAACCATGGAAAATTAGCCCATGAGCAAAATTTAGCCCCTAAAATCATCCCTGACAACCAATTACCCTTTTTCTTTTTAACTAAAATTAAATTAGTAAAAGTAGATAAGAACAACCATTTCCCTTTTTAAAATTTTAATCCTCCAATATAATTTTGACTTTAATAAATAATTTGGATCTCTTACCCCCCTTCTTGTTACATGTTTATTTA
>SNQJ01S0212065.1:0-15849 GCA_010110895.2 Picea sitchensis | reverse complement strand
CATGAGAATTTTTAGGAATAACCAATAAAATTTGTGTTTCAAATGATTCTTCCAAACCATTAAAAATATGATAATATTTGTGCACATTTACCTACATGTCAGTGGCCTTATAATAAAGATCTAAAACATCTTTAAATTTAGTCATCTCTTGGATTATACTTGCTCTAAAAAGCATAACGTCATCTACAAACAACAATGAGTTAGATCGATTGTTCTAGTTACCTTCATACCCTTTATTAGTCCCACATTTGTAGCTATGATAAATCTACTGAAACTATTTACCACCAATAGTAAAAGAAATAGAGATAATAGGCACCATTGGTTGAGTCCTCTTGAGACATAAAAAAAACTTAAAAGAGAGCCATTAATGAGGACTACAAAGGAAGTTGATAAAATACACATTGTTATCCAATTCACTATTTTGAGTGTGCATACTTCTTTGGATCAATAACAATCTTAAGTACTACCAATTTACCTTATCATAAGCATTTGCAAGATTAATTTTCGTTAAAATTGTTAGAAGTTGTATATCTTTATAGAGTGCATATCCTCACGTGATGCTCTCATTGCAACATGAATTTGTTTGTTGAATAAATGATCTAGGTGGATATTGGTGGCCACCCACCTGTTCCAATTGGCTTCTCTTGACATTTTTTAGTTCAACATGTTCTTCTGTAATTCTTTGTAATTGTGGGTTCTACACTTTTGTGGTTGTCTGAAGCTCTACACAGTTTCCAGGTGGAGAATGGTGGCCGCCCACCTATTTTAACTAGCTTATTTTGAAAGTTTTCATGTCAGTACATCTTTTTGTACTTTCAGGTTCGTTTTGGGGCCATAAACAATGTTTTTTTGGCTTGCCACAGTCAAACTCTAGACAATGAGTTTGACGACATAATGTGTATTTTTCGAAAAGACCTTTCCAACTGGCTATCATGCGCCCAAAACGGATTTCATATGCAAAAGTTACGACCCCGAGAAGTTGAGGTACCAACTTACCCATCGAGGCCCACATAAATTTTGGCGTTTCATCTCCTAGGGTTAGCTTTTTGGATGTCTATGGTTTTGACATTCATGAGTAATGTTGAAAAGGCATCTGGAGTCTCATTATAATCATTCTGCTCAGACGAATGCACGTGGAAAGCCACATCTCTTCTCAAGGATTACTACCACCATTCGAGCAAGTTGTTTCCAATTCTGCAGTTTTACAGTTTCAACCTATTTTATTTATTCAATAGAAGTTATTGTTCACTGAATATCTGTTGTTGTTCTCTGTATCTCTTTGTTATTGTATTTGGTCTATTATTCCTTTCGTTCCTCTCATAAATCCGGATTAGTGGTATCATAGCGGTTTGCTCTTCATTTATTTTTATTCGTGCATGTCCTTGACAATATCTGGGTACAAGAAGTTGGAACTCGAACCAGTCGAGCCTTTGCAAGATTGGCCACGCCGAGCCCGACAACAACCCATAGGGGATGAGAAGAAAGATAATGGAGCAAGAGATCCTTTTAAAAAATGTTGCTCGAGGAAACCTTTGCACGACAAAAGAATGAAATGGACAACTTTGCACAGATCCTTCGGTGGCTGCCCAAGGAGATGCATCTTCATCAAGAAGCCATGCAACCCCCTTCAAGGTACAAGTAAATTTTGATATTCCATTATTTGAAGAACTGATAGATGCAGATGTTGTAGATAAAAGATTGAATCTGCTCGAAGGGTATTTTTCGGTCCACAATTTTTTCNTCGATAGGGAAAATATTACTTTTACACTCCTCAAGGCTGTCCCCCATGTTAAGGAATGATGGGATACTTACTCTGAGCAAAGGGCCATAGAGGAATCTGTGATATTTGCGGTCGCCCCCACATGGTATTCCTTCACGAATGCCATTAAAGAACAATACTACCTTGTTGGAAGCTACGAGGACCAATACACAAGATGGACCATACTGTGTTAGGAAAGGGATAAGACAGTACCAGATTTCACCAATATTTTCCATACCGTGCGCACCAAATTGGGTATCAAAGACTCTGAACGATATCTGGTGCTCAAATACCGTGGTTGTCTACATAGATACATTCAAATAGAAATGGAGTTTTTGGACATTGCATCATTAGGTGTGGATTATAGATATGTTGTCAAGATCGAGTAGAAATTTAAGTAGAAGAGGCAAGAGTTTGGATCTGCAAACTCCTCACAGCCGAAGCAGGGAAAAGGTGTCCCCAATCCACAAAAAAAGGGACAGAGAAAAGATGGCCACTCTCAGGACAACCGGTCCAAGCCGCAACCCCATAAGGGTAATGAGAAGTCGAAGGACATGGGAAAATGGTGTGAATACCATAGAAGCCCTTGGCACAACACCGACGAATGTCGCTCCAAGCAGTCATTGGTGGCTGAGCTGGAAGCTTCCGAGTTAGAGGAATATTCTGACTCTGAATCAAATCCAGAAAGTGGGAAGCGGATCATCGATGCCGAACCCAGTTCCATTGTCGCTACCACCAAAGTCCAACCAAGCGAACCAGAAGAACCATAGGAAGGGGAACACCTCTTTTACTCATAGATGTGGGTAAAGGGGACTCTACTACATTTCATTGTCGATAGTGGCAGTCAAAAGAACCTAATTTCAGTAGAGGTCATCAAGTGGCTAGACTTGCTGATAACACCGCACCTGCAACCCTACACCATTGGCTGGCTTCTCCAAGGATGAGATCTTCACGTCAGCCAACATTGATGTCTGTGCTACAACATCAAGCCCTTCAAAGATGAGGTATTGTGTGATATTGCTCCCCTTGAAGTTTGTGATGTTCTTTTAGGCCAACCATATTTGTGGAAGCGACATGCTATGTATGAGTCTAGACCTCTCATTGTTATTATTACTTTGGGTAGACAATTGTACATGATACCAGAGGTAGCATTGCCTACCGCTATTTATTTAATCTCTGCTAAGCAATGCAGTAAGGTCATTTCACAAACTGGGAAGTTCGTCTTCTTTATGATCCATGCTCGTAGTAAGAAGAAGGTCATCGCCACATCCGTGACCTATACACAGAGCCTCTCTTTGCAATAGAAGAAAGTGGACGAGATCGTGGAAGAGTATAGAGACATCTTCTCCTCACCCACTGGGGTACCGATGCACTACCAATTCAAGCATCCAATTGATCTAACGCCCGGTTCCCCGCTACCTAATGGACCAGTCTATCTTCGCTCGCTGATGGAAAATGAAGAAATCAAGCGCCAGATCCAAGAATTGCATCAAAAGGGGCAAAACCAACCCAGCTCCTCCCCTTGCGGAAGCCCGATTGTGCTGGTGCAGAAGAAAGACATGACCTGGCAGCTCTGCATTGATTATAGAGCATTAAAAAAAATCACAGTCAGGAACTTGTGCCTAATTCCCCGAATTGATGACCTTCTTGACCAACTCAAGGGGGCAACGTTATTCAGCAAGATTGACCTAAAGTCTGGCTACTACCAGGTTCCCATTGAACCAACTGATGTATGGAAGACAACTTTCAAATCTAAAGAAGGTCTCTTCGAATGGTTGGTCATGCCCCTTGGCTTAACAAATGCACCAACAACTTTCATGAGATTGATGGATGATGTTTTGAGACCCTTCACCAACTCTTTTGTCGTGGTATATCTGGATGACATCTTCATCTTCAACAGAACTTGGGAAGAGCACATGCAACATATTCAACAGGTTTTGGGCACTCTGCGGTAGCATAAGCTATATGACAACTTGGAAAAATTCTCTTTTGGCATGAACATGGTCCAATACTTGGGCTACATTGTTGATGAGCATGGGGTACATGTGAATCCATATAAGATGCAAGTCATTCGTGACTGGCCAACCCAAACCACACTAACCAAGCTTTGGAGCTTCTTGGGACTTGACAACTTCTACCAAAGGTTTGTGCTGGGATTATCCCATATTGCATGGGCCCTCAGCCAAGTAACCAAGGGCGGTGGTAAGGAAAAGTTCACATGGGGGTAGGCACAACAAAAAACATTTGATGATTTGAAGCATCACTTGTGCTCAACTCCAATCCTCTCATTACCTGATCTTCAACAACCATTTGAGATTGAGACTGATGCCTCCGACTATGCTATTGACACAGTTCTCACTCAACATGGTCATATAATAGCATACCATAGTGAGACACTCTTAGATACTATCTGAAAATACCCCACCTATGACAAAGAAATGTATTCCATTGTGCAAGCATGTTGTCAATGAAAACATTACATTCTGGGAAAAGAGACAATCATCCACATTGATCACAAGCCTTTGTAGTTCATACAGACATAGGGGAAGTTGTAGAACGACCGCCATCAAAAGTGGTCCACATGCCTACAACAATTCCATCTCAACATCAAGTATAAAACAAGGAGCACAAATTGTGTTGTTGACTGCCTCAGTCACCCTCCCGTTGCTGCACTCACCACAGTGCTCCATTCCTGTGGGCATGAGGTATCTAAGTGGCCCCAACTTTATCAACGTGACCCTGACTTCACAACCACCTATCAGCTGTTGGGTATGAGAGAGAATGTGACCGATTTTCATATCCAGGATGGACTGCTATGCCATCTGGGCCACCTCTGTGCTCCCACAAAAGAGTGTGCAAAGATGATTTTGGAGGATCACTGCAGTCGGATGGCAGGACATTTTGGCATGGAGAAAACTGTGGCCATTCTACAGAAACATTTTTATTGGCCAAAACTTCGACAAGACGTCAACAAGTATATCAAATCTTTCACTTCCTGTGCCATTGCCAAGCCAACCATCAAGAAGCAAGGATTATACACCCCTCTTCCTACTCCTGAGAGGCCTTGGGAATTCATCTCGATGGATTACATGTCTGGCCTTCCGTCCACCAAGAACGACAATGATTGTGTATTTGTGGTGGTTGATCAGTTTTTGAAGATGGCCATTATCACATCTTGCAAGAAGAGAATCACAATGGAAGATACTACCAATCTCTTCTTCAAACTGGTGTGGGTCCATTTTTGGATACCATAGATCATCACCTCATATCGGGACAACATGTTCCTCAACAAAGTTTGGTAGAGTCTCTGGTCATTGTTGGACACCAAGCTCACTAAATCCACTTCTTTCCACCCCTAAACCGATGGCCAAACAAAGGTCGTCAATTAGATGATTCTACACATCCTACACATGTACAACTCTAAGAATCTGCGTACATGGGATGAGAGTCTTCCCTATGTTCAACACAGCTACAACATGGATCTCCATAGTTCCACCGACCATAGCCCATTTCAGGTAGCGCTGGGATTCCAACCCTTGGGTCCCATTGATGTTTCACTACCTCTTGCAACCACATAGGCATAAATTTCCCATGTTCAGTCTGAGGCCGACAAAGCCACCAGATTCATTGAGCGGATTCAACACATCCGCCAACAGGTCCATGAGATTTTGCAGAAAGCCAATACTAAGTACAAGCAGCGCCATGATCAACACTGGGTACTGCACCAGTGTCAGGTGGGAGACAAGGTCTGGTTACATTTGTAGAAAGAGCGCCTTATAGGGCCCCATTGGAAGCTCCGCCCACTTCACTATGGGCCTTACACTATCACCAAGGTTGTGGGTAGCAATGCTTTTGAGCTCAATACTCCACCCTTCCTTATCTTGCACCCAGTGTTCAATGTGGACCTCTTTTAGCCATATTTTCCACCATTATTGGACACCTCAAAGATCGCAGAAAAGTTGACACCAACAGAGCTCAACCCTGACTGCTTAGAACAAACATCCATTGATCATATACTGGACACACAGGTCAAGGTCACTCGCCAACAGGGGATCCAACTTTATCAGGTTGTCAAAGCAGGGAAAATCCTACACCAAGGCAAGTGGCTCACCCGGGGCCAAAGTCAATAGAATTTTCCTCACCTGATGGGGGCACTCAATGCAATGGAGACCATTGCTTCCAAAGGGAGGAGGACTGCTCCAGGTGGATATTGGTGGCCACCCACCTATTCCAACTGGCTCCTCTTGACAGTTTATAATTCAACATGTTCTTCTGTAATTATTTGTAATTATGGGTTCTATGCTTTTGGGGATGTCTGAAGCCCTACAGAGTTTCCAGGTGGAGATTGGTGTCTTCCCACCTAATCCAACTAGCTTATTTTAGATTTTTTCATGTCAGTACATCTTTCTGTACTTCCATGGATGTTTTGGGGCCCTAAACAATGTTTTTCTGGCTTGCTATAGTCAAACTGTAGATGGAGTCAAAGTTTGATGATATAATGTGTAGTTCTCGAAAATACCTTTCCAATGGACTATCACGCACCTAAAACGAAGGTCGTATGCAAATTTTACAACCCTGTGAAGTTGAAGTACCAACTTACCCATCCAGGCCCACACAATTTTTGGCGTTTCATCTGCTAGGGTTAGGTTTTTGGATGTTTAGGGTTTTGGAATTCATGAGTAATGTTAAAAAGGCCTATGAAGCCTCATTGTAATCATTTTTCTTAGACAGATGCATGTAGAAAGCCACATCTCTTCTCAGGGATAACTACCACCATTCGAGCAAGTTGTTTCCAGTTCTGCAGTTTTACAGTTTCAACATATTTTATTTATTCAATAAAATTTATTGTTCAATGGATATCTTTTGTTCTCCGTATCTCTGTGTTATTGTATTCAATCTATTATTCCTTTTGTTCCACTCATAAATCTAGATCAATAAATGAACAAATTGGTATTATGAGATGCACCCTAATAATACAACCTTCAATTTGTTAGCTAAGATCTTTGTGATGATCTTGCAAATAATATTGCATAATGAAATAGGCCTATAATCTTCAAAAGTGTCTGGCACATTTTGTTTTCAAATTAGGGCTATGTTGTAATCTAGGGAAAAGTAGGGGAGTGTTACCATTAATTCAGTGCATAAGAAAGCATAGATTCACATATGCATACATATCGACAAAGACATACAAAAAGTAGTGGGAGCCCAAAGAAAAACCTTTATTAGATAGATGATTCAATACAACACAGTGGATACCATCTTCTCTAATACATACTTGCACGTATTTGTACCTACATATTCATTTACCAGGCAATTGTAACTACTTAACTGCCTGGGTCGTTCAGTTAACAAAACTCTCGAATGACTTATGCGATCAACTAACTCTCAGTCGACTATCGAGTCTAGTCGACAGAGTTGACTAGCCCCTACAACATCTCCCCCACCTCAATTCATTTCTCATCTAGAGAAAGTGGGGAGTAAAACAACTTTCTTTTACATTGATTGTTTACAAGTAGAAATGATGGAAAGAGAGACATAAGAGGAATTATAGCCAAAATTTTCTGGCGCTTGATAGGATTATGGAGCCATATTCGATTGTCCTGCTACGCCGAGATCTTTGTCGCTAGTCAAGTCGACTGCGTCCTTTGGTATGCTTTTTGTACTAGTTTCAAAGAAAATCTGTAGGATTTTGGGAGCTAAATGCTGTAGATATCGGGTGAATTACTGCCATGCATTAATCGACTGGTGTGCTTCCAAGCCTAGTGTCTTGATCTGTCCAAGCAAGTTTAATTTTTCTACTATTTCTTCTTGTTGTACTGAGGCTGATTTTGGGTCAACCTGCTGCTCCATATCTTGAATCTTTTCTATGAGTTGTGTGAGGCGAATTACTGTGTTGTCGGTTTCCAACTGTACTTTGTGCACTTCCTTCCGCAATTCTTGTTCTTGTTGTGAGAGTTGTGACTGCATTGCTTTTTCTTTTCCTAACTGACTTGTGAGGGCCTCTTTGATCTTGATTTCGGTCGTCATATGTTTGGTCTTTCATATGTTTTTGACCGAAACTCTTTGTATTCTTCCCTTGCTGAATCTAGTTGCAAGGTAAGTTGGACAGTCACTTACCACTGAGTTTAGCATTGTAGCACACTTGGTGATTTCTTCCATTTTTTCTGAGTCCTTTAATATTGTTGTAATCTGTCACCATGATGGTGGTTGTTTGTTCTTGGATTATTTTATTATCAGTCCTTGCTACGCGGTATTGTTTTTCTATATATTTACTTTTCCTTTTGGAGACATTCGACTTGTTGTTGGTTTTCTGTATTAGCTATGATCAACCTTTCGACCAAGTTTTTAAAAATAGGATGGATGATCGGGTCACTTTAAAAGTAATTTGTGAGGATTTTTTTTTCTTACTATTTCCTGATGTTGTTGTTGCCCCCCCTTCCTTATCTTGAGCTTGTGTTGTAGGTAAGTGAGTTTGATCGACCCGTTCCCTTACAACTGTTTCCTTCTGTTGTGTCTACTCTGTTTTTGTCCGCAAGGAAGATTGTTGAGCCTAAGTTGGATCTTGTATTGTATCCTTATTCAGAGCATTTTTTGGGAAGGGCTCCTCTCTGTGTTCCTATTGTTGTTGTTTTCCTACTTCCGTGGGAATGTCGGTCATGATCTCTACTGGTCCTGATTCATAAATATTATCAATTTGGGTGGTGATTTCCTGGAGTTCAACTTCGGGATGATCGACTAACTGTTGCATATCTTCAAATGGGTGGATTGATTGGATTGGTATTTGAATGACCGACTCATGTTGTTGTGCAATTTCGACTGGATGAGCTGAATGGATTGATATTCCTTCGACTAACTCGGGCTGCTCTGGCATGTCGATCTTAATCTCCTTGTCGAACGACGTATATGGTTGGTCTGACTGATTTGCTTCTGAGGACTCAAAAATTATAAGTTTTCTCTTCTTTTTCTTTGCAAGTCTTTCCTCGGCTACAACTACTGGCTCAACTGGTGGGGATTCTCTTATCAAATATATTGTCAAGTCATTCACTCTCCTTTTTCCTTGTGTCGACTTTGTCCTAAATTATAATTATGACCAAGTCTTTGAGATATTTTCTGGAGTTACCACAGTGGTCAAGATTTTGTGTATCTTATGCCTCCTTTCCCCCCTTGTTTCAATCTATTAGAGTGTATTTTTGATTTGTTTGACCTCTTATTTTTATACTTTAGATTTTTCCATGGATTCCTTCATTCCAGGTCCGAATGATGAGCTTAAAATATTCTTCATCGTAGCAGTCTCTTGTCGGGTCTTCTCCTCTGTCTGCTTGATTTTTTGGCAATTTTGCTGGTGATACTAGTCATCTTTTATTGAACGACGAGGTCGTTAAATTCGATACCTCTAGTCGACTGAAAATTCCCCCGCTAGATTTTTTGTGTGTCGAATGATATTTATTTGACTCTGAATGTTGTTTTCCCTTTATCTTTTTTCGTTGGTTGCTTTATTTTTTTGGGAAAAGGTCGTACAGGAACCATTGCCAATGCTTCCAAGTATTAAAAAAAAGGTACACCATATAACTCTACTTCTCTTTCCTCCTCCTCTTCTGTGTCGGTAAGGGGGAGTACCAAAGGTAGTCTTGGTTGGTTAACTTCATGAGTAATTTCTATCTCTTGGTATGATTGTCTTTCTAATTCAACAAATATTTCCTCTATTGTTGGCTGATAATGTAACTCCTCCGGTTCTAGGCCCGACTCCAATCCACACCAAAGTTTTGTGCATTCGAGTTCTAACTAAATATGGCAGGGTGTCATCGGGACCCGACGAACCAATTGCTCGAAACACCATCTATGTGAGCTATCTTTTAAGTTTTTGACCCATAGTCAAAACATTTCTTGTGGAGGTAGTGATTTGGAGGCACTTTCCCGCTCTGCTGAGAAAATTCTATATTTTTCCATTGCTGGAAACTTCTTAATTATGAATGCAGGGTCACCGACTGGACTATATTGCTCCATTTCTATCCATATTAATAAGGAAGGGGATTTGATGGCATTATCGGTTTCTTGGAATTCCTTGCAGTTATTCCAGATGATGTCAGCCATGTATTCAGACCAATTGAAGTTTTCTACCTTTTTAAAGATTTGGCCGATTGACTCTACCATGATCATTTTGACATTGGAAGCTTGATCAACTGGTGTAAAGCATAATGATACAATTATGGTAGTCCATCTTGCATGCAAGTCAGGGATCTTGTTGATAATTAAGCCCATGGAATTTTTTGTTGTTGTTGAGCTAGTCAAATTTGCATCCAACTATTTGCATTTGAAGTTTTCGGGACCTGGACCCCGTCTTTGGAATACCGATGATTCTGTGAATAAGCCTTCCTATTATTGCTATCAAACTATCGAGCCAGAGGTATCAATCATGATACCGACTAACAATAAACTTTGCTTCTTATTCCTCCCATCACTCGAAGTCGACAATTTGTGGTGCTCCTAGGAGATGTTTGATTCCTGCTCTTACTAGGAATTATGTCTCAGGCTTCCAAAAACCATTCTTCGACCCCCAATCTAGAAATTTTTTCCACTTTTTTCTCTAATCCATTTCCTCCAGTCCTGCCTGTCAGATATTCTACATCTGTATTTGCAATAGAGTTGCAGTTGTTCTCTTGAACCTTTCTCTTGGTCTTGATCCTTCCTCTATCTCAATGACTTGTAATCTCATTCTTGACATGTTTAAGTCTAGTTCAACGGTATTCAACAAGTCGAGGAAAACTACAGGTTCGCTCGGTTGATCGGTCGACTCTTTACTTTGTTGCGGGGAAGAAAATAACAATGACACAAATTCATATATGTCCTCCAAATTTATAGGAGAGAGAGGGAGATTCAAATTAAATGCATCCAATTGTTCCTTACATTCGTGTGCCTCTGTCATAACTGTTGGTGGTATGTTCGACTCATATGAGGGGATATGTAGGGTATTTCTTAGTTGACATGCATGCAGGTCTTGTCACACATTAATTGTAGTGATTTCCACTTGGATTTCGTTCATGTCGAGTCATCCCGAAGTTATGTTAGTGGTTGGGAAACGATCTTCTCCGTTGCGTCGAGCATTAATGTTTTTGTCAGGTTCATAGGTCCTTTCCTGTCGTGTCTTAAATGTACTGTCCTTCTTGGATTCAAAATTTTCTTGGTCAATTTTTTCTCTTGCTCGATCGACTATGTCTCCTCTGTTGATCTGTTGTCGATACATGGTTCGATCAACTGCTTCTTTTGTATTGTCGTGTTTCCTCTTGTCAGTTCTTCTTATTCAATGTTCTTGATAATTACTCTGTTCATCTCTTTTATTGTAGTCCCTTCTATGATGGCTTCACTCGCTTGATTTGGATCCACCTCAATCAATTGACTGTTGCTTGATGAGGATTTTTCATAAGTATGGATATGGATTCGTGTGTTGATCTCTTCTTCGTCCACTTTCTCTGTGGCTTAACCGGGGGCTTCTTTCTCTCTCCATTCTACTTTTCCTTTACTTTTTTTCTTCCAAGCTTTGGAACCTCTTTAATACTTATCTTTTCCTATAACAGTTTCTTGTACCTGAATTTTATACGTGAATTCTTTGTAACTGACTTTTAGTTTAAAAAATGATTTAGTGCTTGATACTGTTATTAATCTACACTAATATACTTCGACAAACGAACTGTTATATTACCACTTCTGGTCGATCCCTGTTGGCATTATTTTATATAGACTTTGCCAACAAGGTTCCTTATTTCCATGTATTATACTTCTTTAATTGGGTACCATTAATTAATTTTTTAAATGGATGCCCCAACAAAGTTCGAAGTTGAACTACACCTATCGAGCGAATATCTTCTATAACATAAGGACCAAGCCATGCCATCTCTAACTTCTCGGGTTGTCGTATAGTAGAACTAGGTCTCCATTTTTATCTGCTTCTTTTTTAGATGTCGATCATGCCATGGTTTATGTTGTTGTTTTTTAACTTCTTGGTGGTGCATTTCTATTAATATTCCTTCTTCCAGCTTATTTAATTAGTAAAGACGATCCTTCCTTCTTCTATCTTGGTCGAATTTAGCAACAACTTCTATTCTTTCTGAGTTGGCCCAGAAGTGAAGTGGTATCACAACTTCTTGTCCATATAAAAGTTTAAAGGGATTCTGTCGAGTCGATCGATTATAAGAAGATCTGTATGCCCATAAGACTGTAGGAATTTTGTCGTCCTAATCGTTCTTATCGATGCCACATATTTTAGTGAGTCCTTTATGTAGTGTCTTAATAAATTCTTCAACCACACCATTTTCTTGGGGATGGTGTTGGCACAGGGGTAGACCCAGGGTTCGATGCTTAACAACGCACCAACAAAACCCCGACTACTGGCCCTTTCGGCAACACCTGCGAAGCAGGCGAGGTCTCACCCGAGGTAGAAGCAGGGGGGTTACAGGATGTAGGTGTCTGTAACCAAGCTAGGACACATATATGTGATAATAACACTTCGAAAAGTACTCTATTAACACTTAGGGTTAACATGCATTAGTTATTAGCCTTATTAACATCACAGAACATACCCAAAGATGGATCAACGCAGTAACAATAAATGATTACATACCCTGAGCACTTAGCATTATAGGTTGGATCTAGCATTCATTCATCCTTAACACAAGTAAAGCACTAAGCAACAACAGATCTATCTATCATACATAATAATCAAGGCACTAGGAAAATAAATAACATAAATAACACAGAACAAAGCACACCACAGAAAAAATATATACGTGGTTCACCCCAGTGTGGGGCTACGTCCACCAACCGCTTCGCCTTCTTTATTATTCGTTAAGATATTACATTCATTTTCTCTTGTGCACTAAGCCACAGAGCCAAGCTTCGCAAGAGACATGAGATATACGCACCGAGCACCAGATCCTCCTTCCAAAACTAGGTCAAGGCACAGAGCCAACCCTCTACCGAGCACAAAGCCTTAACACATATACATATGTTGCACAAAGAAACCCAAAAATACTTGCACTTAGCTACCAAGACTTCGCTACTTCTACCATACATTCTTACTTATTTATACTTTTACAATCCCTTACAATAAGGCCTAAACATGGGAGAACCCATGGGATGACATCCCATAATCCCATTACAAAAACCCTAGAGGACCCCTCACTGGATCCACATAGCCCACAAAATAAGTGAGATTCGTGATCTCAGCTCTGCTCGGGTGCTCCTTCGAACAATGTGTCAAATTTCAAAAGTGGTCCAAACCTGACCAAGGTTTCCTCAAAACTTGGTCGAGGACCACCAGTCCCCCAACACTCACCTGTGACTCGTCGCGAGTCACTCAGGTTTGGTCAATGCTTCTTCGAAGACCTCGAGCTTAACTCGAGATGCCTCAACTTGGTCCTTCACTTGAGCCTCCTGTTCAACAATCTTTTGGATCGTCTTCTCTTTAACAGGCCCTTCCAAGCATTGTTCCACTGTTGCAATCACTTGGTCCAGTTGCAAGTCTTATCCCTCAATTTCTTCAAACACCTTGCAGGCTTCATCTTGCACAGGTTGTAGCTTCTGCATGACTTCCAATACCCTGCCCTAGAGGGAAGTGATCTTCTACTGCACTGCACGTTGTTCCTTAGATCTCTTGATTCTTTCAACTGCGGTGAGTAGCTTCATCTGCGCCTGCACGGAGAATTCCTGCTGCTGCGCCTCCTGTAACTGCGCTTCAAGTTTCCTTAGTTCTAGATCTTTTGTGAGGCATTCAAATGTTTTCGCACTTCTATCGCTCAACTATTTTCACTCTGAGGCGAGAGATCTAATCCTTAATACTGTGTTCTTAACGACTTCCTCCCTCTTGTCACGCACCTCCTGCGGGGTGCTTGGTACTACTTGGACCTCCAACTTTGTTATCCTTGCTTGAAGCTACTGGATGCTCTCAGCGAGCTTCACTACTTGAGCCTCGACCGAATCTTGTTCCTCCTGTGCCAAGCCTGGCACATAGTGACATGCTTTACTTACTACTTCTTTGACCGTGGCCCATCCTACGAGCAACTACTCCTTTTCTCTCTCTAGCTGAGATTTTTCCTCCTGGATCATCACCTGAAACTCTTCTTTCTCACTTTCATAGGCGGTTAGACTGTACCGCGCTACTCATAATTGTTCTAATGTTTCATCCTTCTCTTGTTTCAAGGATTTTGTAGCCTTCTCCTTCTCTTCCTTGACTTTCTGAAGTCGAGTTTCTGTCGCATCTGTAAGTCTTCTCAATTGGGCTGGTTCTTCCCCCAATTCTGCAATCTGTGACGAGGAAGGTGCAGTGGGTACTGCACGGATCAAATGAACAACTTGTTGTACTTCCTTCAATTCCTTCTCGACCCTTCCATATATCTCTTCCTTCTTCGCTCCATATCTCTACAAGATTTCCTCGGAAGTGACCTCCATAGCTCCGTGGACCAGACTGATATCTTCCTCTATGAGCGTTGCCTCTAACTGGGGCTTATTAGCGTGCGTCTTCTTCCTTACTGAAGGTTTATTTGGAGAAACCTTCCTCTTCTGCGGTGTTACTATCCCAGTAGGGGGATCCTCACGTGGAGGGGTGGTAGCTTCGCCTCCTCCCACTCCTTATTCTCCTTCATTTCCGCCTCCCTGTCCTTCTGCTTCATCTCCTCCTCCTTCTCGTGAGTCAGATCCATTATCTTAAGAAGTTGTCCTCCTCATCAGTCTCTATATCTTGAATTTCCTCCTGTTTTTTATTCTTCTTCTTCCGACTGGACTGTCCGACATGCTCAGCCCGGGTGACCATGGGGCTTCCTATGGTGTCAGTGTCAGAGAGTTCTGCATCAACAATGGGTACAAGGAATTCCTCCAACCACTCCTTTGTGATCTGCTCCATGTCTTTATTTGTTAGCTTGTAGTACGACTGGAACTCTTCCTTGTTCTCATCTCTGCGCACAGTGATATAGATGAAATGCGGATCTGTGTGGAACTTTGATATTGATTGGTACTGGTGTAGGCTGCGCGGTGTCATGTGTGGAAATGACTCAATGACAACCTTCAATTGCTGGTAGTATGCATGAAACACGACATTGGACTGCCGCTTCTTCGTCTTGTCATTGGTGTACCACAAGGTGGAAAACCTAGCGGTCAATGACTCCGATGGTTCAATCTCTAGAAAGGTGGCTCCTTCAGGCATTTTCCAAGCGACAAATGTGATCAAAATGATCAGCCAGCTGTAGTAGAATTCGTATCCCAAATGCTGGGCTTCGCGACAATATTTCTCGAGTTCATTGAGAAGGTAGCTCACCCAGTTCATCTGCATTCCCTCCACACATTTTCCTGTGAGGTCCACCACGAACCCGGTGACCTGTGTGGGGTAGTTATTCCTTACGAGCTTGCCAACTATGATTTGGAAAGCAAGGCGCACTGCGCCATCCTGTATAGAGGCTACCTTGTAACCTCACTTTCCTTTTTCCACTTCTCTATAAGCTTCCTTTATGTGTTGTGCCAGGGAGCGGTTCGAGGCCTTCCCTGGATAAAACTGCTGAGGGTCAGGTCCCTTCATGCTTAAGCTTGTAATCTAGTGGAATAACTGGATTTGTAATGATTTTTTTAATCATTGGGTTTATTGTGGGTATTTGGAGATGGAGAAAAGTCTATAAAGGTATATATACCTTATTCTTCTGGATTTAAATTTATGATTTTTTTAGGAAGAAACACATGTTTTTAACCATTAGACATAATGAGACTATATAAACCAAAAATGATTATGTAACTGTATTTTATACAAATGATTTACAGAGGAAAAAACAATTATGATACCAATTCCAACAAAGTCCCGTGCCTTTACTCGAAACGAGATGATAACTGCCACACAAAGCTTTAGTAGGGAGATCGGACGAGGAGGATTTGGATCGGTGTTTTTTGGTAAATTGCCAGAAGGACAACTTATAGCTGTAAAAGTGCTATCACTGCTCTCCCGACAAGGAATTAAGGAGTTCTTGAATGAGGTAATTCCCATAGATTAACACGGTACAATTTGTATTAAATCTAAGAATTTGGCTGCACCCTAACTATTATATAAATATATCTCA
>SNQJ01S0212064.1:2854-15849 GCA_010110895.2 Picea sitchensis | reverse complement strand
TTTTCTGAAATGTAAGAGAGAATACCTCTTTGTCTTGTCATGTTCTTGGAGGCACCACTATCAATGAGCCAAGTGTCCTCTCCAAGTGTTACCGATCCTGAGAGGGCTGAAATTAAGACATGTTATTTAATTTGTTCTCTTAACATCTTTGCAGGTGGCTCTTCATCTTCAACTGCATGGGCATGGTGCCTCTTTTGTTTCCTCTTGTATTCTTCTTGTCTAGCTGGACAAAATTTTTCAATGTGTCCCATCTTGTCATAATGGTAGCATTGTACAGATGAGTAATCTCTTTCCTTTCATTGTCCTTTCTTCTGGAATCTCCTTGGATGAGATTCTTTATGAATGAATTTTTTTTGGGGTTGAGACTCTTTGTAATTCTCTTTTTGGAAGTAAGACTTCTTTCTTCCTCCTTTAGTGTGAGTAGCTAGGGCTTGATCTTCATCTCTTTCTAGTAAAGCCTCTCGGTTAGCTAATCGTGTTTCTTCTTGGATGCATTCTTCCCATAGACTGTCAAACTTTAGTTTCTTCCTTCTGGCACAAATCATTTGGATGAATGCATCCCAAGGTCTTGTGAGACCATTTAGGGCCGTCATTATAAGTTCGTCTTCATCTATAGTATCTCCAATTGCTTCTAGTTGTTCTTTGAATTGGGATATTCTAGAGAAGTATTCTTGAATTGATTCTCCTTTCTGCATTCTTGTATTCTTGAGCTGAGTTCTAAGAATAATCTTCTAGTTTATGTTCTTTCCTTCATATAGTCTGTTTAGGGCATCAAACATTTCTTGTAGAGTCTTCTTTGATGACACATAGGGAATCAGGTGGTCTTTGATTGAATCTGCAATGATTCTTTTGGCCCTGATTGTGTCCTTTTGGTGCTTTTCTTTTTCTGTAGCATCAGCGGGCTCTGACACTTATTATTTGATGAATCTTGCTAGGTCATTCTCTTCAAGAATGAGACCAATCCTATACTTCTAGGAACACAATTTTTCCACACCTTCTAGCTTGTCAATAAGCTTAACGCTTGCAAACATCTTTTACTTGAAGCTGGGAAAATGTCCAAAAATGAAAGTTTTCAAAATCAAATTATGAACTTACCAGGAGGTGCGCTTGGTGGAGGCGAGTAGCCTAGTGTGATTGGATCTGAGAAAATCCAACTTTTACCCTTCCAAACTTGATCTGTGGATTTCTGGATGGGTGCTTCTGGTTTTCTAGTACCTCTGGTACTCTGGTACTTCTGGTTCTCTGGTTTTCTAGTACTTCATGAAACTAGGGTTTCACTTTCCAGGAGATCTAGCCACTGAAAAGGTGTGCTGAAGGTGCCAAAATGATCCTTGAGGGAGGGCACACTTTTCTAGGTGGTTTTAGGGATGAAATACCTCACCAATAAAAATCCCTAATTTGCATCTACGATAACAGTGACAATTTTTACTTTCTCTTGTGAAAGATGCTCTCTTTAGCTTGGCTTTGATACCATGTCAATGTTTAAGCCATTATTATAGTTCTTTGCATTTCAATAGATGACAATAGCATAATATAGAATCACTGAGAAATACACAATCAAAAGAGACATGTCATTTATCCTGGGTAACCCTCATGGGGCAGAAAACCCAACAAAACTTCATTAATATAGATAGCCAATACAATGCCAAGAGATAAATCAAACAAGTACATAAAGTCCTCTCCCAAAGATGTTCCTCTCTCTCTCTCTCTTCTCCAACTGCAACTCTGAAACTTGTCTCTCAATGAACAAGTGAGTGTGTGTCTAAGTGAGGCGCTAGCCTCCTTCTTTATACAAGTTTGACACATGTGGAAGTGTCTTTTCACTGGCAAGGTTGACTTCTTCTTCTGGGTGGTTATAACAACCTTTATTATATTATAGGGCTTCTTTGATATATTTTGGGGCCGACTTCTCTTTCTACCTATTACAGTTACATTATGACCAATCTACAAAAGGGGATTTGGTCCTTTACAGTAGCCGACATGATCAATCCACAATGGGGATTGATCCAATGAATAATATATCAAATAATAATTATAATACACTTTGCAGTTACATTATTTCAATAGTGACTGGCTGGTGGTCAGATTGGACAGTGAGAGATAGAAGAGAATGATAAATTGGTTACAGAGGATCTGAGCTTATCTTGAAGGATAAACCCTAATAGCTCAGAAGGTATACGCTATTTGTTGTATACACTGGTTGTGTGCATACGCGGGCTATAGTGAGCCAGGGCATGTACACACTCGCACTGCACTACTGACAGGTCATGTACCTGTTGACAAATTGATATCTATTGAGGATCGTTGCCTCATCTCAGTTGATGCTGAGAATGTAATATGAGTCTTTCATATAGAGCTGGTGCTCTTGCAGAGTTGTACTCTTTTCAGTTGTTGCCGAAAAACCCCCAGATTGCTGTCCTTAATAAAAAGAAAAATTGTACATACATCTTGTGTTCTTTGTGTTCCTTGTGGTGATGACTTGTTTATGATATGTTGTTGATATATGTTCACATCTAACTAGTTCTAAATGACAATAATGGGAAATGAGTAAATGTTGAATGTTAACTAAGGAGTTTTCTGTAAGAGGGAAGTTTTGGGAAAAAGAGCCTCACACTCATTCACCCCCCCTCTAAGTGTGGTAGGTGTGTCTAACATGCGGTGAAAAATCCTTTCATGCCCAGTTGGAGTTCCACTTCTCCACTTGGCTTCCAATGGTATTTTATCCAGCTGCACAACGTTTTTTCTGTGGACCACAGGCCCTGTTGTTCCTGAGTTTATACTTTAAGGCTGTAAAGTATACCATCAAGGCATCCATAAAGGTAAAGATAATTAAAGGATAAGAATCAAAAAGAAGTGTAAAGCAAAATCAGTTTCTCAACTATCTCTGTCTAGCTTCCCGTTGTTCTTGGATGCTGATATCTCTCTCAATAGCAGCCCATGAATGTTCTAATTCAGCCCGGTTAGTTGTTGTTTGTAGAATAGTATTAAATAGGTTTAAAGCAATACTGGTTTGATCTTGAAGACTAGGTTCTATGTTGGGTTGTCTGCTATTTGGGACAGTCATGGAAAGTAAGATTTTATTTAGTTGTGAAAGAATTTGATAAATTGTTACTTTGGTTTTTAAGAGATGAGAATAGGAAAAATAGTTTTGAAATTCAAAATAATAACATAAATATAGTTGAGGTCATTTCCTGGACTTGTAACAATTTGAGAATCGTAAAATAACAAAGAAATATTACTGAAAAATATGAGGCTTTAATAACGAAAGAATCTCATATTGTAACAGGAAATAAAGAAGAAAACGAGATTTCTAATGAGGCGTTAAATATCATGTTTCAAATGATCTACAGGTCGTAAAATTACTGATAGCAATTTCAGAGGAAAAGATGTAAATAATTTGATAACCAAATCAATCTAAATTATAAAAGATGTATAAAATAAAATTCAAATTAATCATTCATTAGAAAGACATTGAGAAAGAAACATAGAAAAATATGGTAAACAAGGTTAAAGAACACATAGCTACAAGTTGGCAGGATTTAGAATCTCGTATGTATCGTATATCACAGTGGATGGGAAAACTTTAATAAAATCGGCTCTCTCAAAAAACCAAAACCCTTTTCTCAATCCTCTCAAAATATATTTATACATGATCATCAAATATTTTCCCGTTGGTGATTAACGAACTTCCTAAGACTACGGTTACATGGATGAATCATGTCAAACCATTTACATGGATGAATCATGTCAAACCGTTTACATTTATTTTCTAATTTCTAATGATGAAAATATTCAAAAGAGTACTTTTATGTTGGTGTTGATGAACTTCCTTCTTCTGCCTCAAGACAGTGAACACATTTTCCCAAAAACTTCACCAAAACTCTGGGAACATCTGGCATCTCCTTTACCTTAAATATGAAGAATCTTTTCTGTAATTCGGGCAAGCGATCTTCTATTATCTTCCTCATGAACTTAATAGTTTGCAACTTTAAGTTCGGTATCACCATCCACTTGTCGATTTCGGAGATATTGATTACCTTAATTTTTGGGATTTCTACCTTCATTTCCTCCAAATATTCCTTGAACCTTAGCTGATGCTTGACAATGTTGATCTCTCCTAGTAACCCAAGATAGTCATTTTTCCAATATTCAATGAAGTCTTTTCTAAGAGGTCAAAAATCTGTTGACAATCATCATTGACATCTCTGATTATTCTTTTATTTTCGGCTAGGTCTGCTTCCCACACTTTGAGTATTACATCTCCTTTAACCTATTCTAAAATGGATAGTTTTTTATTCTTTCTGACCTCATCCTTTGTTGAAAGGGCTATTGCTTTCTAGAAAGTCGTTCTGGTCGCTTTCACTTCTCTTTCTTTCTGGAGAACATTCTCCAAAGATTTGTTTGTTTCCTAAAAGTAATTTTGGACAGCTTCCAGATTTAAAAATACTTTCTGTTGTTCCTCTTCTATTTTCAAATGTATTCCCAATACTTGAGCCTAGAAAATTTCAAGCTCTACCACTTGATTTGAAATAGTGTAAATTTTATCTCATAATTGTTTATTTTCTTCTTCCTGTTTTAGGACCTGTGCCTGGGTGACCTATATTATCTGATTTGCTTCCTCTAAGCTTGTTTTCATTTTCTATATCTCTTGAATATCTTTTAATCTAGCTTGTTCTAGACCCTTTTTTATTCCCCAACTGATATTTCTTTCAGTTTCCTTCAATTTACCCTGTAGTTGATCTATCATTTGGTCTTTTTGTTCCAACATGGTTGTCAAACTGCCCACAGAATATAAATTTGTCAACGCTAAAGCTCCCATCGTGCCTGCTATCTCTGTAGAAAATTCTCCATCTTTAAGTTTCTTTCCATCTATAATGACCATATGATTTTTAACCATACCATCTCCTCTTGGATGGATTTCGTGTTTCAAGATTGCCCTTCTCTTTTTTCTGAAAAAATAATTTGATGAAGGAATCTCATCTCTAGAAATTGGCTCCAAATCACTGACATACAGAGCTCCCTCGTGGGGGTTTCCATAAGTAGACTACAATGGAGTCAAGGAAGTAATGGGACTTCCAAGTTCTGTCGATGTTGTTCCTCTTGTCTTTTCAGGGACATCCTTAGGAATTTCTGGGGATGTTTCTAGCTCCTTTCCCTTCCCTGCCTCTGATTCTTTTGTCTGGGAAACTTCTGTGTCTTGTGAAGGTATTCCAGTATCCTTCATCTTGCCTTTAGTATTTTCTTTGTCCTGTATATTTGTTTCAAATCCTGTGGGAGGCCCTTCTTGCTCTGGAGGTGGGGTAGTAGCTTCGCCCTGCAAACTTTTGGGTAAACAACTTCGCCTATGGCTCTGGAATGACACAAAACCAATCGGTGAATCAGGTGGTAGGGCCTGTACTTTGTTCAATACCTCTTCATAGGATTTAACCTCCTTGAATATGTCGTCATAAACAGATATTTCGTGCTCGTAGGCTTTTAAATTACAATGCATCAAATGTTTTCTTATTAATTGATAGGTGTCATGCTTTCTGTGTTCAATATCTACCAATTTTACTTCTTCTAGTGATTCAGCCTCTACTTTAGAATGGTCTAGATTCAGTAATGAAAATTTCCCGATATGTACAAGGAAGGTTGCCCATGACTTCTTCTGAGCTGACTTTAGCTCTAATCCAATGCCGCCTTTTACTAGTTGGTGGGCTACCTCTCTACACACCAATATATCCGGTAGGAATTTAGGGAGTGCATGAGGGGGAATAGAACAACCATAAACCCTAATGTAGGAAAAATTCTCGTCAATGAACTAGTCAGCTATTGCTTTAATATTTTCTGTGACTGTATTAGAAATGTGAGGAGGTTCGCATCCAAAAAAAAATTTATGCATCGGAATTATAACAAAATGACAAATTTCATAAAATGCATCTTTAGCATTTTCTTCCCAAAGGGTAGAATGATATTCATGAATGGGTTCTGGACAGGTTATGTTCCAACTCCAATTCATTAAGGGAAAAGGTGTCACATAGCAGATTGCATCCATAATGTATGCTGACATGTAAAAGGCCACTGATTGTCCCTTTGATTTTGCAACTTTGTAGTTTGAGATTTCTTGTGTTAGGTTATCCGACAAAATCTTACTCCAGTTAAAAGCATACCCTTCTGAAGCTTCTTCCAAAAAGGGCACCCAATCTGCATGAAAATGGCAGGGATCTTTTCTCCCGAAAAGTCTACATAGCATATTGGCTACGTAGACCATGTATTCATTCAAGGATGTTGTAGCATAAACCCCATGGGTATCGGCTCTAAATTTTGATGGACATCTCCACCATTCTCTAATCATATCAGGATAAGTCCGGTCTACCTCAGTGCATTCTTTCCTTTGAAACTCTGCTAAAAACTCGACATTACAAGTATGTTTAGGATTTGGTGAGAGTTTATACATTACTTTCATGTGTTCTGGCCTGAATGAGATGACGATGACTCCTTGATCATTTAAGATGATCCTCGTAGGGATATCGACCTTTTCTAGGGCCCAACTGATCATATCATTGCATGTCACGAGATGAGGGCATGCAACGATCTTATGAAGCTCTGATTCAACTATGTCCCAATAGTGATTCTCAGAATCAGGATGAGCATTCTTGAATTCACATTCTAGAAATTCAGAGATTTGAGTTCAAGATTTAATGGATTCTATAGCGTGTGGCATGGTGTCGGAGATGATATCTCCTTCCTGTGTATCTTCACTCTTCTTTGGTGCCTTTTTTGGTGCAATGACTTCACGTTAAATGGAAAACCTGTCACAAAAAATGAATGAATGAGCTCAACTGAGTGTTTCTTGCACTTGATAAAATGAAAACACAGACATTCAAATGCTCTTTTAATTCATTTAAAAGTGACAGGATTGACGCAGCTGACAAGAATTCAAGGCATTGAATGCGAAAGATATTTTACTGAGATACGCATTAGTACCACGTATCACCAGTGATTCATTATTTAAATGGTCGTATTTTAGCGCCTTTGGATTTTTAAAGAAAACTCAGGACATTTTACTCAATCAGAAACCGAAACATGAACGAAACCTTAAAAAATGATTATCATTAATCATGCTTTGGAAAAGGTTAATTGGTCCTGAACATAGATTAAGGCTGAAGATTTTGTTTTTCGGAATTTCGGGGATCGTGTTGTAGAGAAGTATGTCATTGATGAAATTCGATCTCCGAAATCGCGAAATCACGACGTGTTAATTAAGACTTAAACATTTTAGCAAAGTGATTGATTGATAATTAGCATTTCGGGATTTCGGGGATCATTTTGACAAGAAGTATGTCATTGACGAATCTCGATTTCCGAATTTGTGAAATCGTGACGTGTTTTAAAAATTGGACTTAAATTCATCTTAATTAACTACCTAATCAGGGTTAAGGACAAAACATAATTAGTTCGGTTTAACACAAATTATGGATCAGGATTTCGCGATTTGGGATTTCGGGGATCATGTTGTCAAGAGATGTGTTATCATTGAACCCCGTATCCTGAAATCGCGAAATGATTAACTTAAGCCTTAACTTTTTGTGTTAGAAAATTAATTAATTAGCATTTTAACTAACTCTCTTTCTTTCGGGAAATCGAGGATCGGGATTTCGCGATTCAATTTGTATTGAAAAGTATGTTTTCAGCAAACCCCGAATCTTGAAAACTCTTTAAAGTTAATCTTAACTCCATTTGGCTTAAAGCTTTTCATGATTAAAATAATTTTATAGAAAATGCATTGGGATTTTTATAATGAAACTTGTGTTTTAGTTTTTTTATTATTTAAATAATTAAGTTCTTTGGGAAATCGTTAAATTGCGTTAAGAATGATAACGAAGCTTGTGTTTTATGAAAAGCCGAAACCCGAAAAAGGAAAGTTTAGGACCTAGGGATAAACAATTTAAGAATTGTTTCAACATAGGTTCCAACTGGAGACCTTGTCTCCTTGTGGGACGAGGAGAACATGTAGACTTAGTGCCTTCATTGGGTTAATGGGGTCAAGGGTTTATCCCTACAGAAATTGCAAAGGAAGGGGATACAGAGGAAAAAGGAGATTTTTTTTTTACTTTTGAAAATCTTTTCAAAGTTCTCATTTGTTGTAAACTCAATTGCAGTCTCATTCATGATCTTCTCCTCCTCGTTACTGAAATTAAGTTAGCATTAAGATGGTCAAAACAATCTTAGGAAACTCAATAGATTTATGACTTTCATCTTGCATCAAACGAAGCAAAATTCATATTTTTAATTGGGGAACCCTGTCTGGACTTGGGATGCAGATCCAATTTTGAAAAAACTGGTAACTAGAGTAGAGTGATATTTAAGTATGACAACCCTATAAATACCTCAAATATTGCTTCACTACCAGAAAGCCTGTTCAGTACCCCGGTGAAGTTATCTATCCCTTTTTACTGAATTTCCTTTCACTGCTTCGAATGCTAATTATACATTTAACCTTAGATATTTCTTCACTGCCAGTGAGCCTGTTCAGTACCCCGGTGAAGTTATCTATCTTTTTATACTAGACTAGGGAAATCATTTAAATGAATTTCCTTTCATCGTCTTTTGGACTAGATGGGGGCAATCAAATATGAATTTCCTTTCACCATCTGTCTTATATTTAATTTATGAATAAGAAGTGGGGGAAATCAATGATACTCAATATACCAGGGGTGGTATCTGTGTAAAAATTGCAATGGAGGTTTTTCAACCTGTTTTAATTACTCTAGACCAACCTTTTCTGAACTTTCAAAACACCTTAGTCCGTAGAGAAAAAGGGGAAGATTAATTTCAGGGGTATTCCTTTGAGCAAGCTTAAATCCTTAAAAAAAAAACTATTAAGATACCTAAGAGAGTCAGCATCGGCCTAAGCATAACCATGTTTAGTTGGAGAGTAAGAAATATGAGGACTGGTCTTACCGATTAAGAACTGTTTTTTAATTTCAAAAGTTAAGACGTAATCTCTTCACCCTCTATGAGAAACCCGAGAAAGGAGCTTGATTCAGAACTGAGGGTAGAAAGAGGGGACATAGAATGATCTGGAAGTTGAAAAACAAAGGTCATAAATTGAACCCAACTCTTGGAACTTTCTCTCAAATATTTTTACTTTATTTACCACCTATCTTTTTCTAAGTGAAACCCTTAAGGCCTAGATTTTGAAAACTCTTTTTTATTCACCTATCAACTTACGAGATAATCAACACACTTTTTGATACAAAACCTTTGTTTTCATAAAATAGACTTTGCTGGGACTCACATCTTTTCCTTACCATTTTCGTTCTTCATTTCAAATAACATAAAATCTTATCTATCACCTATTTTTGGCAATTTTATCTTCTGCTTTCAGGTTGTCTATTTGCTTCTTTTACTTGTCGGACTGTCAGCCAGAATCCTGTGAAAGAAAAATATGAAAAGTATCAGGGTTTTAAGGAATTGGATACCTTAAGAATTTTGTATCCCTATTTCTAAAAGACACATAAACCAATTTTATTTTATTTTTCTTTATTTACAGAATGAAAGTAGACTTACCAAAAAAAATTATTGAAACAAAAGACTAAACAAAACGGTATATACAGTGGGAATTATGGAATTCAATTATTCCATATAATGTTTAAAAAAACGCCCGTTGACGGGGGCGTTCAGGATTTTACCATCCAAATTTTCTAGCAGAAATGAATTCTTTCCTTCAGGAGATGCAACCTTGAATGGTCCGTACCAGATGTGATCGAATTTACCATTTTTTTCCGAATCCTCCTTCCTAGCATCCCATTTCAAAACCAAATCTCCGAGGAGAAAATTCCTGTCTTTGGCTTTACGATCAAATAACACTTTCATGTCATCCTGGTCTTTCTGCAGCCTTTCATCTACTTCCTCCTTGTGCTGTTGGACTTCAATCAGTTGATTTATCCTTCTTGTGACAGGATTTGGTTCTTCCTTCTCATCTTTCCATAGTTTCATTACAGGAAGTGCTAGGTTTATAGGCAACACTACATATGTCCCATATACCATTTGGAAGGGAGAAGTGTCGATAGATTTTTTTGTGCCTATCCGATTTGCCCACAGAGTGTATTTCAAATGCACATGCCAAGACTTTTTCTTTTCAATTATCACTTTCTTAATTATACTGATTAAGATCGTGTTTGAAGATTCGGCTAGACCATTTCCCTGAGGGAAGTATGTTGTGGAGTGACCAAGCAAAATATTATATTTTTGGCAAAAAATGACCATAGACATAGATTTACAAGCCTGTGCATTGTCTGTGACTATCTTTCTGGAATAGCCGAACCTAGACAAAATATTTTCTTCTAAGAAATCTATAACCACTGAATCAATAGCCTTTCTCATTGGAATAGCTTCCACCCATTTGGTGAAGTAGTCTGTAGTGGTAAGGATCCATCTGTGTTGAGCACTAGAATGAGGATAAATTTTTCCTATGAAATCTAATCACCGTTGCTAAAAAGGAGCTTCCGTCTTGACCAGGACCAATGGCATTGCTGGGAGTTTATGTTTGCCTGCAAAAAATTGGCAAGGGCTGCAAGCTCATACTTTGGCATTGACGTCTGAGAAAAGTTTGGGCCAATAATAACCAGCCCTCAGGATCTTATAAGCCGTAGCCCTCCAAGCATGGTTTCCTCCACACACTCCTTCGTGAAATTGGCCTATGACCTTTTATGTCTCTGATTCCACCAGATAGACCAAGAGGAAGCCAAGCGGGTCTTTCCATTACAATTGTTTTTCGTAAATACAGTACTTGAATGCATACAGCTTCAACGTTCTGGCTTTGGATGGGGACAAGTCACTTGTGCATTTCAATGTCAACAAGTAGGATACTATGTCCTTATACCAATTTGATGAAGCACATTTCTCTTCAATTCGGATTTCGGCTATTTGATCCTCAAGTTCATTCACGTCTACCCACTCTTCCTCTCCCTGAGAGTCGTTTATCCCGAGAGCTCTGAAATTGGATTCAGCTAAAAGTTTAGCTAAGCTTTTCCCCTTTACTAATTTTGTTGGTTTTATATCCAAGTCGAACTCTTGGATTTTGGCAAGCCGTCGTCCTCTTTTGCCATCACTGTCTTCCTGAACCAAAATATATTTTACGGAGCTAGTAGGTACATATGCAATCACCTTAGAATGTAAAACATAGGTTCTAAAATCCTTTAATGCTTTTACCATAGCATATGCTTGTTTTTCCATTATATTATATCTGAGTTCGCCATCTCGGAGACTTTTGCTAAATAAGGCTATCGATTGCTCGAAACCGTCTTCGTTCTTCTGAAGGAGTACCGCGGCGAGTGTGTGTTCAGAGCCAAACAAGAAAATAAGGAAATCCTTGAGATAATTAGGGCTCGCTAGTACAGGTGCATCGCTTATAACCTTCTTGATACATGTAAAGGATTCTTTAGCTTATGCTGTCCACTTCACTTCATTGTTTTTCCTGAGCATATATGTGATCAATTTCACGATTTCAGCGAAGTTCGGAATAAATCTTCTCAAAAAAATTATTTTTCCTACGAATGACTGAATTTCTTTCACATTCCTAGGAATACTTATTGTATCTATAGCTTCAACTCTTTTAGGGTCAATTCTAATTCCATCTCAAGATACAATATGGCCCAAAAGCTTGCCTTCTTGCATAGCGAAGTGAGACTTTTTAGGATTTAAGGACAGACCAAACCTATGGAATTTCTCAAACGTTTGGTTGAGATGTATTAGATGATCTTCATCTGATTTAGAAAAAACAGTTAGGTCATCCAAATAAATAACTACAAATTTGTCCCGTTCGCCAATGAAAGCGATATCCATTGCCCGTTGAAAAGTAGCACCTGCATTCATCAAACCAAATGACATCTTATCATACATAAATGTACCCCAAGGAGTGGTAAAGGTTGTTTTTTATTTATTGTGATCGCTGGCGGCAATTTGATTGTAACTTGAAAATCCGTCGATCATCGAATTCCTATTAGCTCCTACCACTTTTTCTAAAACGTGATCCATTTTAGGTAGGGGGTAATTATCTTTGAGAGAGGATTTATTAAGATTTCTGAAATCGACACACAATCTAATTTCCCTGTTTTTCTTCCTAACCAGGACCAGGTTTTCTACCCAATCAGAATATCTCAGTGGTATAATTATCTTTGCACCAAGGAGTTTTTTGACATCCCGTTCGATAACAGGTAATAAGATGGGGTTGATTTGTCGGAGTTTTTGTTTAAAGGGTTTGACACCAGGCTTCAGGGGTATCTTATGTTCGATCACAGAGGTGTCATAGGTTCTTAGTTCTTCATACGACCAAGCGAAAACGTCTTTGTACTTTCTTACCAACTCCGTGTATTTATTTTTGGTTTCTATAGATAGATATTTGGATAGTTTTACCATCCAAGGGTTTTCTTTAGTTCCTATGTCACAGTCCTCAACCTCTTCAGGTTGGGGCTGTAGGGTGGTTTTTGAAGGGATATCATCTTGATTGAATAATCTTTCCAAGGGAATTAGCCCCTTGGGAATATGGTTATTCTTGACAATGAGCATTCGATGATTCGCAATTTTATCGTGAAACTCTTTAGAATCCTCTCCCTCTTGCATGATCCAAATGGGATCATTTTGATTTTCTTTATCAGTATGCGTTTCTGCAAATTCATCTATTGATTCTAAAAATTTTCGAAGTTGTTCATCGTCCTCAAAGACTTGCCAATGTTGTATGTTATTTGATATCGAAGGTCAATATCTCATTTGTATGTGATACTTTAATTTAAACGCGGTAGGGGGTGTGAACGTTGATGCTGCTTTCGCTAATGCATCACCCTGTTGGTTTTCAATCCTTGGGACAAAATGAACATTCACAGAGGAGAAGAAATTCTCGATCATATCCTAGACACAATTCCTATAGGACCTCAACCTAGGATGTTTGGCCTGGTACTATCGATTCACCTGTTTTATGATTAATTCGACGTCGCCAAAGGCTTCGAGTTTCT
>SNQJ01S0212062.1:0-15849 GCA_010110895.2 Picea sitchensis | reverse complement strand
TCCTACAAGTGAACGAGTCCATGTAATACGAGAAGCTCACACTTCTCTTGTGTCTGGGAATTCTGGGGTAGGAAAAACTATGGCTCATTTGTAGAGGTTTTGTTATTGGCCTCAAATGAAAGTAATTGTAACTAAATATGTAAAGGGGTGTGTGATGTGTTCTACTTGTAGACCCACTAATAGAAAATTGGGGCTATAGTCACCACTTCTTGTTCCATCCCATCCATGGGAAATCATTTCCATGGATTTTGTAGGGGGTTTACCAATGACCAAAGGGGGTCATGACTATTTGTATGTTGTAGTGGATATGTTCAACAAGATGTGTATCTTGATGCCATGTAAAATGAAGATCATTGCTGAGCAGACTGTTAATCTCTTCTTTCAGTATGTTTGGGTTCACTTTGGGTTACCCACATTCATTTTCTGAGATTGAGATACTCGATTCTTTGGGGATTTTTGGACTAGCTTGTGGAGAATGATGGATACCAAATTGAAGAGGAGCACTTCTTTCCATCCAAAAACCAATGGACAGACATAGGTGGTAAACAGTGTTGGGTATGTGTTATATTATTTGCATGTGTGTGTGTGGGTGCGTCAGATTCGACAACTGCATCTGACGATCTCTCTAGTAGTGCTCTTTGTGTCATGTGCACCGGGCACTTCCTAGGGGGGTCCCAGGGGGGGCTAGGTATGGCCCCCCTTTGTTATGTGCAGCGTTCGGGGCAACGCCCTGATTTTGGTTTTTGGGCATTTTTTCTATTTTAGCGGATTTTGCTATTTTTAGCGGTTTTCTAAATTAATCCTGGATTAAGGTATTATGGTTTTGGTATCTATGGAATACCTAAAACATTGTATATATATTGTATGGTGAATGGTGAAATTAATACAATAAAGCATTGAAAGGTTTTCTCCCGGTTAAGGGTTTCCGGTATAAATCTCTGTGTACTATGTGTATGAGCCATTGATTAATTTATGTTTTTCTTAAGAATATATATGCATTGCTTTACTTCATAGGTTTAAAACTTACAAACAGAATAGTGGAAATTTTTCTTCGAGGCTACTGCAACAATCATCCCAGGTTATGGGATGAATAGATACCCTATGTACAACATGCTTGCGACTGAGCTTTACATTCCTCCACTTAGAGTTCACCTCTTGAGACATATTTTGGGTACCTACCCAAGGTTCCTTTGGACTTTATGTATGGTATATATGCCAATGTGAATGAAGAACGAACAAAGGAAAGAGCCCGCAAGTTCGTCCAGAGGATCCAGCAGATACACCAGACAGTCAGGGAACAATTGGAGAAAATTCAAGCCCAATATAAAGCTCGACATGCTAGACAAAGGGTTGATCATCAGTTCCATTTTGGAGACTGGGCATGGCTTCACATCAGCAAGGAACGATTGAAGGGTGAAGGAAAGAAACTCAAACCCATCTGATATGGACCCTTCACTATTTTGAAGAAAAGCAGCACCAATTCTTTTGGTTTAGATCTTCCACCTTATATGCAAATTTACTTAGCTGTGAATGTAGAGAACTTGAAAATTTTTGAGCCTCCCATGATCATGGATCAGGATGAGGAAGTTTCAATATATTAGGTTGATGAGTTTTCACCTGATTACTTGGATGAATTACATAAATATATCATCTTGGACATAAGGATGAGGACGTCATGCAGAGGTGATGTTGATTATCTTCGAGTAGGCCTAAAAGGCACACATCCAAGTAAGGTAAAGCAGATTGAGAAGGACAAAGTGAGGGGACTCTTACCTCACTTATCTGTTTATTGATGAAAGCTTTTGGTGGTCCAAAAAGCTCTCAGTGGGAAGGTGTGATCCAAAAAATATCCGCAGAAGGCTAAGAACCACTCAAAACTCACAGAGGAAACTCATAATGCTTAGAATGGCTTCAATAGACAGAGAAAGGGAAAAAATTAAAAATTCCCAAACCTCAATGAAAATGACAATATCGTGAAGGGCACATCGCAAGATTTATAATGATGCAAATGGTTCGTCAAACATAGTTACGTATCAAAAGATATTCGAGGTCAAATTTTTGGTCAACCTAATCTAGTAAGCAGGGATGCGTCAACATCCATACTGTTGATGTCAACACCAGTACAGATGACATCATTATTCATACAACATATGTGGAAATCATAGAGGGTGACACATGTCATGATGACATCAACATGATGACATGGCAGCACCAGAGGCTGCCACATGTCACTCATTTTTGGACTTTTTAGGTTGACATGTGGACCAATAAAAACATGCCACGTGGCAATCCGTACATGACATGTGGCATCCGTACAATATGTGGAAGGATGACGTGGCATTCGTACAACACATGGCAGGGTGACATGGTAGGGTGACTATACAAAGAGGTAATGTGGGCCAATGTTTGGCTACCACATGGCCCAGTCATGGGCTGCCACGTGACAATGGGAAAATTCCCAATGATGCCCAACAACCAAAAATCCAAAAAAATATATATTAATGGCAGTCCACCAAATCTGGCAGCGGTTCCACCAAATTTGGTGTCATATTCCATTGGCCGCCAAACTTAACTGCCTCCACCAAAATCTTTTTCATTTTAGTGGCCTCTTCACCAAAATTGTTGTAACCATATGCTAAAAGGGGAGGCCTGCAAGTACGACCCTGAGACCTCCTCCTAACCAATGTTTTAAATAACCTCCACCAACCAAAATGCCCAACAACCTTTTAATGCATAACCACCCGCAAATATTATAAAAAAGGGGTTTCTGCCAGTGTACAGGGGAGGAAGAGACCAAGGGCATGGCCATACAGATAGAGCATGAATTTTGATCATTTTTTCTAGTCATTAGTTACAGGTGCAGGCACGAAAACCGAGAGAGGTTTGTCTCTTGAGCCTGAAAGTGCCAGACTCGGATCGAGGCATGGAGACAATTATTTTTAGGTAATTTGATGCCACAAACACAGTGGTGATGTTTGTTTTCTTATTTGAGCAAATATTTTGTAGAATAACTCCAGAATGAGGTATACTTATGTATTTTTCCCAATTCTTTTGTGGAGTTAATAAAAAGGCCTACCCATTTGAGAGCGAGACCCGGAGACATAGTTCAGTAAGGAAGAACTTTGTTATCAAGTTTTTTTTCATTCATATTTCATGCTTATGTCTCTTTCCTTTTGAGCTTTTCCTTCTTTATGGCGCACTTTATTTTATGCTCATTTAATACAAATCTATAATAAGTCACCAGATGAAAATATCTTGGATCATCAATAGTGCTAAGGTGCCATCGTGATATAATCTTCCATCGTAAACAAAACCACTATATTTAAATGTCATCATGATGTTGTTTACTTTCAGTCAGTCAGACTAGTGTAAATGATGTGGTTTATTTTCTGTAGAATAGAATTAATTGTTAGTTTTTGAAAATATTCTTTAAGAATAGAGTCCACTTAAAAGAGTTGTTTTTAAGGAAAGATCCCCTGCTTCCATTCAATAATTTCTTACTTAGAGTAATGTGCTCATTGTTCATAGATTTTTCTGTATATTTGAACTAAGATTCACTATCCAAATGGAGTTCAATTTGTTTATAATCTCTTTCTAAAATAGAATTGTAAATTGAAGATAAAGTATAGATCCCTAGGATAAACCATCTTCCTTCCTAGCTAAATCCACTTTCCAAATTTCTTAAGTAATTAACCCTTGCTCTACCTTGACTCATACTATGTCACAACTCTATGTTTACTTACCCTGGTCGATAATTTAATTGAGGGAAATTAAGGTATATAGTTTACCCATCATTTTTGGCACCATTGTTGGGGAGTTGTCCAAAGGTAGAAAACAATTAGGAAGTAGATTATTTCTTAGCATTAGTGCTAGTTTGGTGGTGGGGGAATGTTAAGACGAGAGGTAAGAACTTGTGCATCTGTTATAGAAGGTTCCCCCAAGCCCAATGGTAGTTTTTGTTTTTATTTTTTTCTTTCATGAACAAACCTAGGGACCCAAAGGGTAGATATGTTAAAACCAATCCAAAACTTCCAACCAAAGTTTCTTCTATTCTTTTTGGAGGAAGAAATATTCCACCTATAAACTCTGTAGAACGATATTAGAAAGTAAAAGTAGGGGATAAATCAACCCATAAATATATAAAAGTTTCAGAAGAGACAAGAACTGAGGAAACTGTAGAACAAAAGGTCGAGAAACCAACAATAGTAGGACAGGAGGTAAAGCCACTCGAACCTTCCAATTTCTCATCATCAAAACCAACAAACACAACTTTTTCCTTTTTACCACCATCAGAGGATTCTAGCTTTATAGATATCATTGACCCTGAACAAGTGAATGCCCTCTTTGGAGGTTTAACAAATTTAGTTGTGTCAAAAGTTGAAACAACAACTTTTGAACCAATAGTTTCAACAGGCTCAAGCAAAGTCCCTGAAATCCAAATAGCACATGATTTCTCCTATCGAAGAAATATCTCTCCTGAAAAAGAACTTTGGGATGCCTCATCATCTCCAAGAATAAAACCAAAAAGGCATTCTCGTTTTGGGAATCAGATCAGTATGGATGAACATGAGGACCATAATCATGTGAGACATGATGAGGGAGAAGAAGTAGGAAACCAAACAAAAACCATTTTTGGATACCACACAGAATGTTAATATGAAGAACAATCCACCTTTTGTACTACCTACCTTTTATAGTAAGAGAAGTGAGGATCGAGACACCTTCCTGTTTGAGTTTGACATCTTGTGTAGAATTTATAACTACCTGCAAGATGCTCAAAAATTAAAACTATTTTCTACCACTCTTAAAGATTCTGCACTTAGATGGTTCATGGGATTAATTAGTCTAGTATCAGATCTTAGGAAGATATGAATACCATATTCCTTAGGAAATACCAATACTATTACAAATATAAATATTCTCATAATGATATCTTTAAAATTCAACAATTAGAAGACGAGAGTCTTGAAGATTACATGGAACAGTTTTCCTATATCTCACAAAAATCAAAATATAATGACCTTCCAAACGATGCAATCATAACTCTCTTTCTTAAAGGAATTTTGGAAGAATATATGGAAACACTTAATCTAATGGCATCGGGAGATGTCTCCCATAAACCATTTTTTGAGATTTGTGACATGTGTAGAAAATACTCAAGAATCAGGGATAAAAATGGAAAGGGTGTTTGGGATCCCTATAATAGAAACTCAAAAGGAGTTCCTTCTGGTAGGATTACAAGGATGGAAATAGGAAACCTGTTAGAAAAATTTAAAACTGATATTTTAAGTACAATAGGTTCCCAATTGGGCACTTTAAATATGAAGAAAAAACAGGAGGAAGAGAATGATGCAATGTGCATATTATGTCTGAGGTACAGGAGGAAGCATTCCTCAAGGGAATTCCCATTATACAACATCTCATTCCGTGGCTTCTGTACTAAAGATCATCCAATTGAAAAATTCCCATCACTTCCTGTTTTATTAGCCATTTATAAAAGTGGGAATCTTAGGGAATCTTATTACACACCTAGAAGGCCATAGCATCCTAGGAGTCAACCTACATACCAGGATCCACCACCTCAAGCTCCACTTTATTACCAACAACCACAACAGTGGAACTTACCAAATTGGAAAAACTGGTCTTCAGAGTATGTTTCACACCATCCTTGGCTACAAGGACGGAAGGGAGGACAAACCCAGGGAAACACTCAGATTCCACATGTTCCTATGCCCACTCATCCTTATCCACAGTTTCCACCAAATATTTAGCAACTCTTTCTAGGTTTTGTTCCTCCACCTTTACCTCCTGTTCCACAACAACCTCAACAATTTCAAAATGCAATTTCCCTAAGACCAACATTATTACCAGCACAATCGGTGCCTAACCCAAACAATAAACCAACTCAACCTCTTCATAATTTTGAGTTGCAAACTTTTCCGACATATGTTATTTCTCATGTTCCATTACATGAGATTCAACTAAGGTCAAGAAAACTTTTGGATAAACAGAAACCGTCAGTAGTCATCTGTGAGGAAGAAGAAGATGAAACTCCTGACCAGACCACAGATGATATTAAATGGGAGGATTTTATTATTCCCAAAGATCAAGAAAAAAAGCCTCCCCAAAGTGAATCCTTGCAAACTACAAAAGATCCTCCCTATCCGGAGAGATTAGCAATTGAAAAACCAATGAGTCGGCCAAAATTTGACATTATAAATGAAATAAAAAATATCTGTCACAATTCCCTTGTTACAAGCAATAAAGGATATCCCAATTTATAGTAGGGTAATTAAGGAATTGTGTATCAAAAATCTAGGTAGAAAACGTAAAGACCCTCCAACAATGCATCTGGTAGGAGACTTGTCTAAGTACATATTAGAGAAGCCTAGGGTCACGAAGTATGCAAATCCTGGGAATCCAGTAGTAATAATAATCATTAATAATATTCCCATTGGAAATACTCTCATGGACCTAGGGGAAACCATTAATGTTATGACTTTCACTACCTTATAATTGTTTAATCAAGTTGTCAGTGATGACAAAGGATGATTGATTGATTGATGTCAAGGAATTGATTGATACCAAAGGATGATTGATTGATGTCAAAGGTCAAGGGTTTGATGTCAAATGATTGATGTTGATTGATGTAAAATGAACAATGTATTGTCATAGTATATTGATGAAGTATGTATTATCCTTGATGTGAATGGATTGATGTCAAGTGGAATCATAGTCATATGATGTCATGGATGGATGAAAGATGGATGGATGAGTTTTCATTGATAGATGATGCATAGATGAAGATGCATCAAAGAGTTGTCATTGATATATGATGCATAGATGAAGATGGATCAATGAGTTGTCATTGATATATGATGCGGAGTTGGATTGATGTAAAGATGACTCATCATTGTATTATCATGGTCAATAAGGAATACAAATGGATGAACTCCAAAGTGGTCCCTTATGGTGAAATCCCTCATGGGAAGATGCTTTGTGGTTGAGTTATCCTAGAAGTATGGTTAGAGAAACCATGCTTAATTGTGGAATAATGAGATGAAAATCAGTGAATTTTTCAGTGAAACTATCCTAGTTGGATAGTGCTTGTCATTCCATTTCCGTTGGTATGTGGAACGCCTCATAACTCCTCACAGTTTGAGAGTTATGGCCTTATGAAGTTGGAGGACCCTCATATGATGGCTTGAAGCCCCAAAAGGTCAAAGAAGTCAAAATTCTTACAAAGAATATATTATTTAAATAAAGTGAAGTGATTATTTAAATAACAAAGTAAAGTGACAAAGTCAAGGAGGATTATATAAATATTCAAATAAATGGAGAACTTTCTAATTATGGAAAGTAGTTATGAGAAGGTTAACCCTAAAAATTAGGAAAGAGGGTTAAGTGGTCAAGTGACTATTGGATACATGAACAAGTGGAAAATTGGGCAAAGTTGAACACAAGTGACTATGTGAACAAAATGTCTATGTGGACAAAGTGACCTATAATATGCTTCTAAAGAAGCTACTTGGAGAGTATAAATAAGAGGCAAGTGTCTCTTGTAAGATGAATCTCTTGAGCATGTATTGAAGATCTATTCTGAGAGAGAGAGAGAGTCTGGAGGATCTCATGGATGCATAAAAGTTTCTGTAAGTTTGAGATCTTTATGGTGAAACTTTTAGAAGTTCAAAAACCCTAGTTTCTGAAGGAGTACGCGAGCAACAATGGGCTAGAGAGCATACATACACGGGCTACAATGAGACAAAGCACGTACATACGTGAGATGAAGGAGGATAGAGCGCGTACAGTGAAGAAGTCATGAAGACTTGGATATGAGCTGATGGTCAGGTTATTGAAGGTTGAAGCAAGTTTCAGATATGCACTATGTGAGCTTAGATTTGCCATAGAAACTCTGGTATGGTTACATAGTTGTCTTGATGGATACTCTTGCATATTGTATGGTGAATGCTTAAGGAATTATTGGTATGGTTGTTGTGATATGGTTGTGTTGGTTGATTGATAGAGTGAGCGACACTCTTATGATTTAGTACTGATATGATTTCCATAGTATACTGATACCTTATACATGATTGAGTAGCATTCATATTATATGGTTGAGGAGTATGAGTGAGTTGTTGGAGAGATTGGTTGTGTTGTGATTGGTTCAGATTGGACAGTGAAAGACATAAGTCAATGTGATTGAAGGTTGTAGAGGATCTAATTTTGTCTTGAAGAGAAAACCCTAAGTGACTCAGAAGTGATACGCAGGTTGTAGTACAGACATGCCACTTACATACGCGAGTTGTACTACTAGTAGGGCACTTACATATGCGTGCTACACTACTGACAGGTCACGTACCTATTGACATATTAGTATATGTTGAGGATTGATTCCTCTTCTCAATTGGTGCTGAGTTGTGTAAGCTGAGTCTCTCATTATAGAGATGGTGCTCTTGTAGAGTTGTACTCTATTCAATTGTTGTTGATAACCCAAGGATTGTAGTTCGTAATAAAAAGAAAATTGTACATACATATTGTGTTCTTTGTGTTCCTTGTGGTGATGACTTATTGATGATATATGTTGCCAATATATGTTGTTGTTGCATGCTCACATTTAACTGATTATAAATGACAACAATAAGTAATGAGTAAATGGTGATTCCTAACTACAGAGTTTTGTGATGGGGATGTTTTGAAAAATATCCCTACACTATTCACCCCCCCCCTCTCAGTGTAGTCGGCGTGTCAAACAATAATAATTACAGTCGAAACACTTCCTTCAACCTACCCCAACTATTTTAGATCTGGAAGATAAAATGAAAGTTATACCTGAGGGGATATTGGATGATATCATAGTCACATTAGCATCATGGGAATATCTGGTAGACTTCCTTGTCATTCATTCAAAGGATCCTACTAAAGGGAATCCCATTATTTTGGGAAGACCTTGGTTGGCTACAACCAATGCATCCATTGACTGTTGAGAAGGTGACATTGCTAATGTTTATGCCATTATTATAATTCTTTGCATTTCAATAGATAAGACCATCATAAGAACAAGATCACTGAGAAATACACATTCACAAGAGACATAGCATTTATCCTGGGAAACCCTCTAGGGGAAGAAAACCCAGCAAAAACTTCCTTATCATAAAAAGCTTATACAATGTTCAAGAGATAAATAAAACCAATGCACAGATGGTCCTCTCCAAGGATCACCCACTCTTCTCCCTCTCTCAAGCTGGAGTGCGGCTTGCCTCATAAGAGAAATGAGGAAGTGGGTTGTGTGTTTGAAGTGAGGCCTTAGCCTCTGTGCCTGAACTGACTGTGAAAGGTCCTAGCTAGCAGACCATTTCCTCACTCTGGGTGGGTAAACCCACCTTTAATTAATTCTGGGTCTTCCATAATAACTGTTGGGGCCGACTTATTTTTTTGTCCTTTTGTAATTTTCAGATGACCAATCCGCAAAAGAGTTGACTCATATACAATTATCCGACATGATTAATCCTCAATGGGATTTAATCCAATAACAATATAATAATAATAATAATGACATGATTAATCCGCAATAGAGTTTGTCCAATAATAAAATAATAATAGAATGCTCTTCCTTGGTTACATTTCTTACTCCCCATAACGGAAGGGTATTCTTCATCAGCATCAGGTGAGAGAGGGTTGCATCATCGGTGGCATCAGGACAGTATCGTCAATATCATCTTGAAACATTGTCTAATACATTTACAAGTCGTAGTTCTCTTCATCAACATCATCATTCTTGAAAAGTGCTATCTTCATCTGCATCAAATATGTATCGATTGAAATGATACCTCATCACAACACTAGAGTACGTCATGGTACTACACACTAGCTCAGTATGTCACAGCAGTTAAGCTGGTAGCTCAGTGTCAGATCACATCTTGTCTAAAAACTAGGTCAGAAGCAAACAATATCATCATCGCTTTATGTCTAACAACTAGGTTAGAAATGAGGAATCATAACGATCATGCTACGTCCTAACAACTAGGTCAAACATGACTCATCTTTCTTTACGTCTAACAATGAGGTCCAGAAGCAAAGGAACACATAAAACATCTCGCTTTAAGTCTAACAATGAGGTCAGAGTGAGGAATCATTTCTTTATGTATAACAACTAGGTTAGAAACAAGGAATCACAGCGACATTATGCTTCGTCTAACAACTAGGTCAGAGCATAACTCATCTTGCTTCCCGATCTAACAATGAGGTCAGAAGCAATGATCACATGGCATCATGCTTTACATCTAACAACGAGGGTCATAAGCATGACTCATCTTGCTTTATCTAATAGTGAGGAGTCAGAAGAGGAATACATCTACTCCCCCCTTTGAGGGAAGGTCCTTTAGGACAATACCAAGAAACTTATCTCTCCTAAAGTGTTCAAACTTTACGAGATAGAGGCCCAGATCAACACATCAACAACCCTGTTCATCCGTGCTAATGTACTGGAGCTTCAAAGGCTCCCTCTCACAGCCTACATGTCCTTGAGGATATGAAATGATAGAGGATCTCTATGTGCTTGACACAATGGTGGAACATAGGATTCTCTATCATTTTAATCAAACTTTGATTGTCCTTAGAATCGCGGTGGTTCTCATCTCCAAATCAAATAGGCCTACAGCAACTTTCGAAGCCATATAGCTTCGCAGCTAATAGAACATGCGGCAATGTACTCTGCTTCCACTGTGATAGAGTAATACTAGATTGCTTCCTACTCGCCATGAGATCATATTGGATCCCAAACTGAAACAATAACCCAATAGAATGCTTTTCTGTCGACAGCAGCTTCCTGCCCAATCATCGGTATATCCGCACTCAGTGTGAAGTCATGATCTCCATCATAGTGAGACCATGAAAATCCATTGTACCTTTAAGGTACCTCATCACATGTTTGCAGCCATAAATGAACACATAAGGCTGCTGACTGACTCAAGGTGTTCACAAAGCATGTTTGGTCTAGTGTTAAGTCGGTACATCATTGATCCAATAATCTATATGTACAAAATTGGCATCTATCAAGTCTGACGAAGCATCGACCAGCAACTTCATCTTTACTTCCATGGGAGTGTTCATGGACTTGCATTCTAACATGTCGAATCTCTTCAAGATTTCGACCGTGTACTTCCCTAGTTAAGAGATTCTTTTCGGACTTTGCCATACCTCAAGACCTAAGAGTAATGCATTAGACCAAAGTGCTCATTTCCAAATTTTGCAGCAAGTCTCTTTTTACATCCAACGATGAGATTTTCTTCTCCAATTAGAATATCAATATATAGTAATAGTATTATTGGTTCAGTATCCATGATCTTGAAGTAGAGATTTGAATCTACTTTACTCTTGGTAAAAGCCAAGCTCGATCAAGAAACTGTCTATACAGCCATACCAAGCTTTGGGGGCTTGCTTCAATCCAGTATAAGGCTTTCTTCAATTGACAGACATGAGACTTCTTGTCTTCAGCCTCAAATCCTTGGGGTTGCTCTATATACACTTCCTCTTGATAACACCATTCAGAAAAGATGACTTCACATCCATCTAGATTAGCGACTTCCATTTCATCTTGGCGGCAACAGCTATAATGGTTCTGATTGAATTGTATCTAGCCACAGGAGCGAATGTCTCTTCATAGTCGATTCCTTCTGGGAAGATCCACAAGTGAAAAAACTTGCTTTATATTTCTCAATACTTCCATCAGCATGTTTTATCTTGAAGAGCCATTTTGATGATACCACATCCTTACTTTTGGTCTGGGAACTGTTTCCCATACATCATTCTTTATTATGGATTAATTTATTCCTCTGTCATAGCATCTTCCCATTCCTTCTTCTGGATGGCCCCTCTTCAAAGAGCATGGCTTCTTCATCAAGTGGATTGCACATCAAAGGCGTGTAGCTGGAGAATGGCTTTTGGGTCTCTTCACATGTCTCTTGGTTCCTTCTGGAACACCATACTTCTCTTCATCTTGAGGTAGCTCTCTTTCCAAAGAAGGATTTCTTTTATGGGAGAAGGTCATTTGAGGAGTTCCTAAACTTTTGTTATATCATGATCTTGGAGTCTCCTCATCGGGGAATCTACTTATGGCTTCCCTTACAGGTTTTGCAACTCTTGGAACTTCCTTCACGGACTCTGTCATCCTGGGATTTACAGGTTCCTCTTCATATACCTCTTTAGCTCGCATCTTCTCGATTTCTTAAGTGCAGCTTCTTCATCCAAGGTCACGTCCCTGCCCAGTCTCAATATGGCGGTGACTGGGTATGTAGATTCTGAGAGAACTTTGGATACCTCACAGTATCCCACAAATATTCCCTTCTTTCTAAGGGGTTCCAACTTGTTTCTTTTCTCTTTCCGAATATGTATAAAGCACTGGACTAATAGAGAAATATTTTTGAGATGGCTTACCTCTGGCTTCTTTAAATTAGACATCTCTTAGGTCTTGAGCCCAAGTGCACTATGGGGCAGGTGGTTCTGCACATAAACAACTGTCATTGTTGGCCTTCTGCCCATAAGCACATGGGAAGATCTTGATCTTCACAGCTTCCAACATGGTTCTGTTCTTCCATTTAGCTACACTGTTTTTGTTGGAGATCTTGATCCACAACTTTATCTTTTGAATATTCAAAAATTCTTTTGGGGTATATTTTCCTCCATTATCTGACCTGAGTATCTTAATCTTCCCACTTACAGAAGGGTTCTCTTATCAAGGGCTTTGATTCCTTGATCTTGTTGAATACTTTAAATATATCCAAGTCTTTTACGGAGAATAATCATTAATGAATGATACATGAGTATACATACCATTATTGGAGGATGATGGCATTGGGTCACGCTTATCTGAATAGATGAGTTCTAGGACTCCTTCTACCTTGCTGTCCCTCTTCGAAAACGAGTTTTTGATGTTCTTCCCACTTAATTGCACATCCATCGCATATGCCTTCATGGTCACCTTTGAGTTCTGTTAAACCTGTGACAGCTTTGCAAATGTATGGTAGCGCATGTAGTTGATGTGAGGCTAATCTTCTAGAGTTCACGTAGTTCTTCTATGGTGTGGGTCATGGCGGCTTCTGACCCCACCTTCTTCTTCCACTGATGATTGCTTCATTTTATGATTTCTTCTTTAGCACGTTGCCTTCTGCAAGATTTTACTATAGCTTCCTCATGTGACTTGGAGCAAGGTCAACAAAACAACAAGCAAGAATAATATCTTTCTTGATAATATAAAACAATAGCGCAAACAATCATCAGAGTAGCTCCTTTAGAGATTATTACTTATACTTTAGCAAGATTAAAGGTAAGAGATACAATATGAAATAGAGTCAACACTCTCTTAGTGTTGTGTATTATTCTTCCATGGCAGTGGAAACTAACACTGCAGGGGTTTCTCCTAGAGGAGGTGTTAGTCATATCGAATAAAGTATTCTCACACATGTTATCATGTATAATACTTTACGATGATTATATCTCAACTAAAGTCATTAGCTTGTCATGTGTACCTTTGAATCTTGATTAATGGAAGCACAGCCTTGTCCTCAAGGTGAGTGCTTGCTTTTCTTCAGTCTCCTTCGCCTCAGAGTGAAGAGTACTTTCTTCAACCTGTCTGTTGTGCTAATACAATACGCTATCTTGACAAAAAGTTAGGTTAGAGGCGATAAAGCTCTATGATCAACTTTTAATCCCTTTAATAGTTGATCATAACTGACAATACAACCTTGATCAAGATAATTTCATAACAAATAGATGTATATTAGAATAATCCCGCACCTGGGTTGCATCATTCCTCTTGGCAATGTGTTGGATCTTGAGATCCTTCTGGATCTATGGCAAAGATCCAACTCTATATAAATACTCTTTATGGTTTTAACCGATAACCATATGTGAGTACATACTACTCCGGATAGCATTTGCGGTGGTGAAAACCACTATCTGGTAGTAGTGGTAAACATTACCAAAAGAAATTCAAAGAGTGATTGTAGCTGGTTCTGTAGCTTGCAACTGTAACAAGTACTGCAACTACAACTGGTTCTGAGACTACAAGCTGCAACTGCAACTTAGGGTTTATGAAACCCTAATTTTTCAAATTCGAATTTTGAAATTCTGATCGAGGGATAGATGCATTGGGTTGAGGCGAGTTAGCTGGTGCAGTCAGATTTTTTGAAAATCCAGCTTGCACCTTCAAATTTGATCTGCAGATTTTTAGACTGGTACTTCTGGTTTCGAACTGGTACTCTGGTTTTACAGCTTCGGTTCTTTGTGAAACTGGGTTTCTGCTTTCCGGGAAGATCTAGCCCTTGAAGATAATGCACTCCTAAGGTGCCAAAATGATCCTTTTGGGAGGGTGCATCTTTCTAGATGGTTAGGGGGAGCTGAAAAAGATTCACTTTTTCAAAACCATAATTTTTGGAATTTTATTAACAGTGACGTTTTTCCTCTTACCAATTGTGCTTCCCTTGAGGTTGGCTACATTACCAATGTTAATGTTTATGCCATTATTATGGTTCTTTGCATTTCAATGAATGGAACCATCATGGAGCCGAATCACTGAGAGAAATACACATTCACAAGGGGCAGCATTTATCCTAGAAACCCTCTAGGGGAAGAAAACCCTGTAAAATTCCTTATCATAAATATCTTATACAATGTCAAGAGATAACTCAAACCAATACAGATGGTCCTCTCAGAGATGTCCACTCTTCTCCCTCTCTCCAACTGGTAATTGCAGCTTGCCTCATAAGAGAATGAGCAAGTGAGTTGTGTGTTTGAAGTGAGGCGCTAGCCTCTTATTTATACCAGACTGACACATGTGAAGGTCACAATTGGCAGGGCCAAACTCTCACTCTAGGTGGGTAAACCACTAACTATTTAATTCAGGGTCTTCTTCCACTTAATAACTGTTGGGGCCGACTTCTTATTCTGTCCTTTGTAGTGTCCATTGACCAATCCACAAAAGGATTTGGTCCTTATACAATTACAAACATGAGGATATCAATGGGGAGTTAATCCAGTAACAATAATAATAATAATAATGACATGGAAGTTAATCCGCAATGGAGGTTTAATCCAATAACAAAATAATAATGAAATTCTCTTCCCATCCGCAATGGGGATTTAATCCAATAACAAAATAATAATAAGAATTCTCTTCCCAGTTACATTATTTCAACAGACATGACTATCTCTAATGGACTTTCTATGAAGATACTTATGATATACCCACCATCTCAACCTGTTATATAAAATCTATGGTGGCTTTAATGCCCATATGAGAACGGAAATTGGGAATAACCTGTGTTTCCTAGTGATCACTCTTGGGCACTTCAGGAGAAAACAATGGATAATGTATTAAATAAATTCATTTACGCAATCACATGTGTTGATTTTACTCAATATTTCCCTCAATTTGAGTATATGTTTGGTAAAGAATTTCAAGAACATTTGGACCCATCAACTCTTTCTTCAACATCTTTTATCTTTTAAATAGATCAATCTCTCAGATCCTATACCATGCCTTATGACATTAGTCCTGGAAAGTTACTACATATCAATTCAGGACTAGATGGAGATCAACAAGAACAATTAGTGATTGTTCTTAAGGACCAGTCAAGAGCATTTATCTGGGAATATACCAATATGCAGGGCATACATCTCGATACATGCATTCATCATATCTACACCCAGGAAGAAGTAATGTTAAGAACCAAACATCAATATAGCATAGAAAAGCCTCAAGAAAAGTACTCAACGCCTTGAAAAAAAGATAATATCAGATAATAAGCCTCTTCGAGGGGGCAACCTCCTTTTACCCCACTTAAATGTTCAAGT
>SNQJ01S0212061.1:0-15849 GCA_010110895.2 Picea sitchensis | reverse complement strand
GACTTGTATACAATCAAACATAAATGCAACCAAGCTCCAAAACAACAAAACAAGAAACATATCAAAAAATCTATGCAGAAACAATCAAAGGGGATATGAATACCTACAAAGAACATTACAAGGACACTCATCCACCGAGAATATTCATATTTCATAATCAACGACTGATAGATAGGCCTCAGGAAGAAGAAGGATTCAGAAGAGAAACTCCTTTAAGAAGATATTCAACTCCCAGGTATCAAACAATATTTTTTGTTTTATGTTATGCATGTAATAATTTTGAACATAAAGCTATGAATTGAAAAGCTAACAACAGGAACATAAACAACTTTGAAAGTCATACCCAAAAGGGTTATCTAAGAAGGCCCAATGAAACACAAAGAATAAGTTACAACATGTTTGAATCATCGAGCATTGAAGTGGAATGCTACAAGTGTAACAACTTTGGACATATGGCCAAATATTATAGAATGACAGTTCCTCCTAGAGAACCACAACATAACAACAACAGTCACAGACAGGAACCTCATAAGAGAACATGGATAAGAAAGTAGAATCAGTATAGCAATGAAGAATGCACACTCTCTCTACAAGCTAAGCATAAGAAACTTGGTTGTTATGTTGATAGTGGCTATTCAAAACACATGACAGGTGATTAATATAGGTTTCTTATATTAATAAAGGAAAGAGATGGATCAGTCTCCTTCGAAAATGATGATTCAGCTAAAATCATTGGAAAAGGCACAGTCGGAATTGGAAACAAGAATACCAAGGTAGAAAATATTCTACTAGTAGAAGATATGAAACATAATCTTCTAAGTGTGAGTCAAATGTGTGACCAAGGTCATAAATTTACTTTAGATTCACAAAAGTGAGAGATAAGAAAAGAAGGTTAAAGAAAATATATTGCAACAGAAGCCAGAACTTCAAGCAACATATATGTATTAAGTGAAATTGGAAATGAAAATTGTTGTCTAGGAAAGGAAGATTAAAGTTGGCTATGGAACAGAATAATGGGTCACATACACTTTGATAACTTTGTCAAAGTTGGAAAAAAATAAGCAGTTAGAGAAATTCCCCAAATTATGAAACCAACCAACACTTTATGCAAGCATTGTCAACAAGGAAAGCAAACAAATACGAGGTTTAAATCAAAGGAATATTCAACGACAAGACCACTGGAAATTGTGCATATTGATCTAGTTGGACCAACTACAAAAAAGGGTTTAAAATGTGAGAAATATTTTATGTTGTTAGTTGATGATTATACAAGAATGACTACAATTTTATTTCTCAGGAATAAGTCATAAGATTTTGAAAACTTCAAGGTCTACAAGGAAATGGTTGAAAATGAAATGGATTCAAAAATCAAATGTTTGAAATATGATAATGGAGGATATTTCACTTCAAATGAATTTATGGACTACTGCAACAGGCATGGAATAAAAAGGAAATTCTATGTTTCTAGGACACCTCAACAGAATGGAGTTGTTGAAAGAAAGAACGTGACAGTATAGGAAATGAATCTAACAATGTTAATGGATTCCAGATTGAAATATATATTTTGGACACATGCAGTGTATACATTGGTTCACATTCAAAACAGAGTAATGCTCAGAAACAACACTGAAAAGAATCCCTACGAGCTATGGAAAGGAAGACCAACAAATGTGAAGCACTTCATAGTATTTGGAAGAAAATGCTACATCAAAAGAGAAGATGGAATAATGGTAAAGTTTGACTCTTGTGTGGACAAAGGATTACTTGTTGGTTACTCAAGTACAAGGAAAGCATACAAGTGTTACAATCTGAGGTTAAAAACAATTGTGGAAAGCATCAATGTAACAATTGATGAAATAAGTGGACGAGAATTAAAGGAAGAAGAAAATGAATCAATGGAACAATTGTGAGGGTCCTAACCTACACATAGGTAGAACAATATATTCGGATGTAATAAAGGTCAATATTAATAAGGCCTTTCAATAAAATAGAATAAGGTGGATGTAAGAAGACCTAATAGAATCTTCTTCTTCTAGAAGGATCTTCCTCTAGATGATTCTTTTTAGTATAAATAGGAGTTGAGGGTATGAGAAACCTAGATTGGATATTATTATAATAGAGCTCTTCTCAACTAGAGGTTTCCCCCTCGAAGAGGCCTGTGAACATTGCTTTCAGATTCAAGGTGTTATTTTTGTTATTATTCTCTTATCATTTCAGTGCTATTGTGGTGAATGCTTTGGTTATATTGTTGTTATTCTTCCATTTACAACATTTTATTTCTGTTCTGTATACATTTTATATCTAGTATATTACAAGTGGTACCAGAGCACTTTCCTCAACAGAAAGTGTGAATTAATTTTTTTTTCAGGGTAGAGACGTATTCCGGCGTCTTTAAGCCACATAGATCTGTCGTTACGTGCATAAACCTGTGGTTGAGGGATTCATACACGCAGGAAATACAAGTGGTACTTAAGCGCACATCTGTTGTCCACCCTTGTAACCTCTGTTGGTACCCCTTCGAGTGGTAGTGCATCAGACAACACCTATGTATGAATCATCCTAGATTACCTCAATCCCTCTTTAGATAAACCGATCGGTCGCCTAACTACTATAGTGTCACCAAGAACAACACTTGGGAAGATACTCTCTAGTACCTGGGTAGTTGGGTAGTACGGCTAAGGGTATGGTATATACTCCTTAGTTAGTGCCCTGAGATATTGGTCCGAGTACTACTGTTGGAACCTGCACATATATCAGAGATCTAGAGCATAGGGCAAACCTGTGTCTGTAGAACCCTTTAATACCTAACCCTTGGGGACAGAAACATAAACAAATTAAAATAGAAAAGATCTATTGTTGTGCAAATATGTTCAGGTTGCCAAGTAAATACACATTTCTTTATGGTTAGGCATTTGGGCATTTCCTCTCTACAATATTCTTCATACTGGAGTATAACTCCGCAGGTGTAAAAAAAAAAAAAAAAAACCTGGAATTTTTTTCACCATTATTTGAGACCTATTCCATTGGATTCATCTCTTCGCCCTTATCACATTCATCCATATAATTTTTCGGCAAAAATTTTTACCCCACCCGCTCCTTTTTAGTTCCCCCATCCTCATGGACCATACCTATAGCCAAGACTTGGAAGATCGCTTCAACACCTTGCAATCTGGTATCATTGAAACCCAACAAGAAGTGAAACAACTCAGTGCCAATGTTGCATCAATACCACCATGTAGTCCTCAATGGAGGAAATCAAACAAGACCTCACCACCCAACTTGAATCATTCTTTTCATCACTTTGCACCAAACTTCATATCCCTACAGATAACCCTTCCTCTTCCTCACCTCTACATCCTGAAGGTGACCATTCCTCTCATTCCAATAACTTTCAAAACCATCACTTTCAACGTGACCTACACCTTCCATGGGTGGATGTGACCAAATTTGATGGCTCGGACCCCACTAGTTGAGTAACCCAAATGGAACATTATTTCTCTTTATACGACATTACAAATGAGTTGGCCAAACTCTGGTATGGTGTTCTCCACCTAGATCAAGAATGGTGGAAATGGTAGCAATGGAGAAAAACTTCTCGTCGAGGGTATATTGCTTGGACACACTTTGTGGAAGAGATTTATGAATGGTTTGACACTGAAACCAACCATTTGGGTCATTTTACAAAGTTGAAACAATTAGGAACAGTGGAAGACTTTATAGCTGACTTTGACCGCCTGGCTTTTAGAACAGAGGGAATGTCTGATGCCTTTTTCTGAGAGTGTTTTATCATTGTCCTCAAGGGTGAGATTCAGGCCCATTTCCTCATGGCTTGGCCTCAGAGTTGGGTGGAGGATACTAAAAGAGATAAAGAAGCACAACAGGTGGTATCCTCTCAAAAACGAAAACCCTTCGTTATCTCTCACCCTAAACTAGTAAATCCCACTACTCCCTCTGGTCCACTAAAGATCCAAAAATTGACCAGGGATGAAATGGTTGAATGCCAACTCAAAGGCCTTTGTTATAACTATGATGATAAATATTTCCCGAGCCACAAGTGTAAAGAACAAAATCATTTTATGGCCATCTCCAAGGATATTTTGTAAGAGGATGTAGAAACTCCCCTTGTGTCTGAGTCACCTGAATCCACTGACATAACCCCTCCCTCAAACCCTCCCAAAGTAGAACCGATCATTTCCCTTAATGCTTGAACTAGATTCTCCGCTCCCCAAATCCTCAAGCTAATCAGTTGTATCAAGCATCGGAAGGTCATTATTCTGGTTGATATTGGCAGCACCCATAATTTTATTCTTCGCCGCATTGCCCAAGAAACTCATTGCTACATCCATGTCGTCAATAATTTCCAAATCATGATTGCCAATTGTGGTTCCATTAAATGTGGAGGGCATTGTGAAATTGTGCGTCTCCAAATTGGTGACTACCACCTGAAATCCCATATGTTTTCTATCGACATGGGAGGTTGTGACATTGTGTTGGGTGTAGACTAGCTAAGGACTTTGGGTCCCATTCTCACAGATTTTAAAGACTTAACCATGCAATTTGACCAAGAGGGACACCAATATAAGTTCCAAGGCATCACCTCCGGTTCACCTAAGATCATTAGTTCCCATCGCATGGAAACGCTACTCAAAAAAGTTCATTATGGTGTTATCGCCCAACTCTATGCCATACCAGCAACAGAGACACCCTCGGTCCTGCAAGACCTCCAAGCCATTCTTTCTAAACATCAATTGGTCTTTTCCACTCCCCAAGGAATCTGTCCTTCCCGTGGTGTTCATGATCATTCCATTCCCCTTGTACCTGGAAGCCTTCCTCCCAATATCCATCTGTATCATCACCCCTTTTCCCAAAAAAATGAAATTGAGAAAATGGTCCAGGAACTCCTTAATGCAGGTGTTATCCGCCCTAGTACGAGCCCCTACTCTTCTCATGTGGTCATGGAACTAAATAAATAAGGTTCTTGGAGAATGTGTCCTGACTTTCGTGTCCTCAAAAAACTTACCATCAAAGACAAATTCCCCATTCCTGTCATTGATGACCTCCTGGATGAATTGAGTGGTGCCCAATTCTTCACTAAACTGGATCTTCGATTGGGCTACCACCAGATACGTATGAAAGAGGTACACATTCCCAAGACTACCTTTAGAGCTCATGAGGGCCACTATGAGTTTTTGGTTATGCCCTTTGTCTTGTGTAATTCCCCCTCCACCTTCCAAAGCCTCATTAATCCTGTCTTTCATCCTTTTATCCTCCATTTTGTATTAGTTTTCTTTGATGATATACTCATCTATAGAAAAACTTGGACAAGCCATCTTTCTCATGTGGATCGAGTAATCCATCTACTCTCTTAGCACCAACGTTTTCTGAAACAGTCTAAATGTGTTTTTGGCACCTTGGAAGTAGAATACTTGGGTCATCTGGTTGGAAATGATGGTGTCAGGGTGGATCCTAAAAAGATTGAAGCTATGCAAGACTGGCCTCACCCGAAGACTCTTAAGAGATTGCATGGATTTATGGGCTTAACAGGGTATTATCGCAAGTTTGTTAAGAATTATGGGAAGATTGCAGCACCTCTCACTGCTCTCCTCAAAAAGAACTCTTTCACTTGGACTCCAGCCGCTGCTCAAGCTTTTCAAACCTTGAAGATGGCCATGTGCACCACTCCAGTCCTCTCCCTTCCCGATTTCACAAAGACCTTTGTGTTGGAATGTGATTCCTTAGGGAAAGGAATTGGTGTTGTCCTTATGCAAGATGGTCGACCTTTGGCCTTTACCAGCAAGCAACTATCTGAAAGAAATCTGGGAAAATCCATCTATGAAAAGGAAATATTGGATATTTTTCATGCAATTGATCTGTGGCACCCTTATCTATTGGGGAAACGTTTCCAAATTAAGACAGACCATCAAAGCCTCAAGTATTTTATGGAACAACGCATTTCCTCCCCATAACAACAAAAATGGGTGACTAAGATCTTTGGATATGATTATGAGATAATTTATAATAAAGGCAAAGACAATGTGGTTGCGGATGCCATTTCCCGCAAATATGAACATGAAGGATCCCTTTTTTCTCTTTCACTCATTGTCCCATGTTGGCTCCAAGCCATTCGCCAGGAATGTCTACAAGATCCCAAAAGTTCGCAGCTGATCCAAAAATTGTAGTCCAATGCTCCAGCTTCCCCAGGGTACTCTTTGCTCCATGATGAACTTCAATACAAAGGTCATTTGTATTTAAGTAAACAATCAAAGCTTAAATCCACGGTACTTTCTGAGCTTCATGCTACACCCACAACAGGGAACTTCGGGTTCACCAAAACCGATGACAGGGTCAAACGTTCCTTTTTCCGAGATGGTATGAAACAGGACATTCATAATTTTGTTGCTGAATGTGATGTATGTCAACACAACAAGGGAAAAATAGTCAAATCTCTAGGCACACTACAACTACTCCTGATTCCACTTGCTATTTGGAAGGATATCTCTATGGAAATTATTACTGGCTTACCCAAATCAGGAAATAAATCAGTCATCATGGTGGTTGTTGATTGCCTTTCCAAGTATGTTCATTTATGTGCCCTTCAACACCCATTTACAACATCCATGGTGGCTCAAATGTTCATGGATCAGGTCTTCAAGCTTCATGGCATGCCACACTCTATTGTTTCTGATCGCGACCCAACTTTCACAAGCAATTTTTGTCAAGAACTGTTCAAGATACAAGGCACCGAATTGCATCTGAGCACAGCTTATCATCCCCAAACTCATGGCCAAACGGATGTTGTAAACAAGTTCTTGGAAACATATTTGAGGTGTTTTTCCTCGGAAAATCAAAATCAATGGGCTCAATGGTTACCCCTAGATGAAAGGTGGTACAACACTTCATACCATACAACTACATGCATGACTCCTTTTGAATAAGTATATGGACATAAGCCACCTTCAATTATCTCATACTTACCAGGTGCCTCGAAGGTCCAAGCAATTGACCTAACACTTACAGCTCGAGAGGCTATTCTCCATACACTCAAAGAGAATTTGGTCATGGCATAGAATCGCATGAAGCAACAAGCAGATCAAGGTCGCTCTAAATGTCATTTTGTAGAAGGGGATTAGGTGTTTCTTCGACTGCAACCTTACAAGCAAACTTCCCTCAAGGCCGAGCATTGTCAGAAACTAGAGCCAAAATTTTGTGGTCCTTATACCATTCTCAATCATGTGGGACAAGTATTCTATCAATTATCTTTGCCTTGCCATTCAAAGCTACATCTTGTTTTTCATGTTTCATTCTTGAATAAGGTGATTGGAGCTAAGTGCCAAATTCAAGCCAACCTTCCAGAGTTAGCTGAAGAAGGATCCATTTGGCTACAGCCAGAAGCAATTTTGGACCAGCGTGAACGTCGCCTACATCAAAGAACCATCAAGGAAGTTCTAGTCCAGCGGAAAAATACAACTCCAGCAGATGCCACTTGGGAACCAGCTACCATTCTGCAACAATTTCCTCATCTCAAGCCTTCAAGACAAGGTTGTTTTTAAGGGGGAAGACATGTTAGGGTCCTAACCTACACATAGGTAGAACAATATATTCAGATGTAATAAGGCATTTCAATAAAATAGAATAAGGTGGATGTAAGAAGACCTAATAGAAGCTTCCACTTCTAGAAGGATCTTCCTCTAGATGCTTCTTTTTAGTATAAATAGGAGTCGAGGGTATGAGACCCATAGCTTGGATATTATTGTAATAGAGCTCTGCTCAACTAGAGGTTTCCCCCTCGAAGAGGTCCATGAACATTTCTTTCAGATTCAAAGTGCTATTTATGTTATTATTCTCTTATCATTTCAGTGCTATTGTGGTGAATGTTCATGTTATATTGTTGTTATCCTTCCATTTCTAGCATTTTATTTATGTTCTGCATACATTTTATATCTGGTATATTACAACAGATTTATGAAGAAGAAGCAGAAGATGAAGAATAAGTAGAAGGGGAAGATGAAGAGGATCAGATAGAAGTAGAAGAGAAATTTCAAGAAGTTCCTCCAAAGACACCTAGAAAACGAGTACAGAATAATCATCCTTCATATCATATTATCAGAAAAAAAGATGCAGGAGTTGAGACTAGAAGAAGAATCTGTTCACCAGAACAAACACACCTAGAACTCTTATCTACAATTGAACCAAACTATTTTGAAGAGGCTAGCAAGGATGAATTTTGGAATAAGGTCATGGATGAAGAATTGGATCAAATAGAGAAGAATGACACTTGGGAATTGGTTCCAAGACCAAAGAATAAGAATGTGATTGGCACAAAGTGGGTATTCAAAATAAATTGAATGAATATGGACATGTTACCAGCAACAAAGCTAGATTGGTATGTAAAGGATAGACACGGGTTGAAGGAATCGACTTTGAAGAGACATTTTCCCCAGTTGCCAGAATGGAAGTAATCCAATTGCTTTAAGCTTATGTTTGCTCCAAGAATATTAAAGTATATCAGATGGATGTAAAATCATCTTTTTTGAATGAGGAACTTGAAGAAGAAGTCCACATTGAACAACCAGAAGGATTTCAGTTGTCATAGAACATAGATTATGTGTGTAAATTAAAGAAGGCATTGTATGGTCTAAAACAATATCCTAGAGCATGGTACTTTAGACTGGATAAATATCTACAACGGGAAGGGTTCAAAAAATGAAGTGTAGACAACAACCTCTACATCAAGGTAACTCAAGATAGTATTTTATTAATTGAAGTTTATGTTGATGATATTATTTTGGAAGCAATGATGACAGGTTAAGCCAAAAATTTGCAAAGGATATGCAGAATGAATTTGAAATGTCATTACTCGGAGAACTATCCTTTTTTCTCGGTCTTCAAATATGTCAAAAAAACCAAGGAATTTTTATTTCTCAAACTAAGTATATCAGATAAATTCTAAAGATGTTTGGAATGGAATATTTCAAACCAGTTACCACTCCTATGCAAACTAGTTGCAAGTTGAGCAAAGATGATGATTAAAAGACTACAGACTAGAGGCAATACAAGTCAATGATTGGCAGCTTAAAATATGTGATAGAATCCATACCATATGATCCAAGTGGATATCGGTGGCCACCCATCTTTTCCAGCTGGCTCAAAATAGCTTTCTAGCAATTTTGATAATTTACTATTTTTAGCATTTTTCAGGTCCTAAACTTCTGAAGCCGTTTTGAGGCCCTAAATGACATTTTTTGGGGTATGTTGTGATTAAAAATTTTCATTGTTAAATTTTGTGCAATTTTTGTAGTCCTCGGATATATCTTTCCAATGGACTATCATACACCTAAAACGGAGACCGTATGCAAAAGTTACGACCCCGAGAAGTTGATGAACCGACTTACCCAAATGGGGCCCACATGACTTTTGGCGCTTCATCTCCTAGGGTTAGGTTTTTGGATGTTTAGGGTTTTTAAAACTCCTGTTTATTGTAAAAATTCCTTGAGAGCCTCATTGTAATCATATTCTTATGAATGAGTGCAACCGTCACATCTCTTCTTAGAGATAAGCCACCACCATTCCAACAAGTTTGTTTTCCGCTGCATTTTACAGTTTCATCTTATTTCCTTATTGAATAGAAAACCAGTTTTATTGTATCTCTGTTATTCTGTGTTAAGCATCTTGTAATAATCTATAATCATTTCATTTTGCTCATAAAATCTAGATCAGTGGTATCAGAGCTGTCTTCTCCTTGTCATCTTAATGCATGTCCCCAACGAGGTCGGAGTACAAAGAGTTGGGTCTCGAGCTTGTTTCTCTTGAGGAAAAAATATCTCGCACACCCAAGCAACCTATCATGGAAGGATAAAATAAATATGATGAGACAGGAGATCCTTTCAAACTATTTATTGAGGAATCCCTCATGCAACAGAGGAACGAGATGATGGATAATTTCGCACAAATCCTTCGGCGACTACCAACAGGCGACGCATCTTCTTCGAGCGGAGGCACTGCCCCGTTCAAGGTACAAATAAACTTCGATATTCCTATATTTGAAGGTCAGATAGACGCAGATGTTGTAGACAAGTGGTTGAATCTACTAGAAGGGTATTTTTCTGTCCATAACTTTTCGAATAGAGAAAAGATTACTTTTAAGCTCCTCAAAGGCGTTCCCCATGTCAAAGATTGGTGGGAAACTTTCTGTGAGAAAAAGGAAACAAAGGAAACCTCATTATTTATAGTCACAACCATCTGGGAATCCTTTAGGGATGTTATTAAGAACAATACTACCCTTTCGGAAGTGATGACAACTTGTATACCAAATGGACCACACTGCAGCAACAAAGAGACCAAGCAGTGCCAGATTTCAAAAATATCTTCCATACCTTGTGCAACAAGATAGGTATCAAAGATTTAGAGTGAAATATGGTGCTCAAGTATCATGGTGCTTTGCATAGATACATCCAAACTGAAATGGAATTTCTTGACATCTCATCCTTGGGCGCGGCCTACCGATATGCCATCAAAATTGAGCAGAAGCTCAAACAAAAGACGCGACAATTTTGGTCGAGGAACCCCGCACAACAAAATCCAAGAAAGGGCGGCCCCAACCCACAGAACAAAGGACAGAGAAAATATGGACAGTATCAGGAAAACCAGTTCAAGCCGCAAGAAAAGAAGGACACCAGAGAGACAAAGAAAGATACCAGGAAGTGGTGCGACTTCCATAAGAGCCCTTGGCATAACACTATTGAATGCCACTCAAAGCAGATGTTGGTGGCGAAAGTGAAAGCCTCTTAATCATATGCGGGTTTTGACTCTGAGTTAGAACCAGAAAGGGGAATATGGATCATTGATGCAGAACCCAATGCTACATTTTCTACCACCAAGCTTCAGCATGGTGAACCAATCGAGCCAGAAGAAGGAAAGCGCTTGTTCCATTCACAGATGTGGGTAAAAGGCACCCCGCTACACTTCATCGTTGATAGTTGTAGCCAGAAGAACCTCATCTCAGCAGAGTTCGTCAAGAGGTTGGCCCTGCCGACAACGTCACACCCACAACCCTACACCATTGGATGGCTCTACCAAGGAACCGATCTCTGCGTCAACCAACAGTGTCGCATGTCGTACGTCATCAAGCCCTTCAAAGACGAGGTATTGTGTGATGTTTCTCCTATCGAATTTTGTGATGTTCTTTTAGGCCAACCTTATTTATGAAAACGTCATGTTGTATATGAGTCTAGGCCTCGTAGTGTTATTATTACTTTGAACAAGAAATTATACAGGATACCCGAGGTTGTCCCACCTAGTGCTATTTCCTTGATCTTTGCTAAGCAATGCAGGAAGGTCATCTCTCAGACAGGGAAGTTTGTCTTCTTCGTGATTCACTCTCAGAATGAGAGAAAAATCATAGCCACATCCAGGGTCTTTGCGGCCGACCTCTCCACACAGGAGAAGCAAGTAGATAAGGTCGTGGAAGAATACTCAGATATCTTCTCCTCACCTACCTGGTGACTTTTCATTGATTATCGGGCTCTGAATAAAATCACAGTCAGAAACTGGTACCCGATTCCCCAAATCGACGACCTCCTTGATAAACTCATGGGGGAGAAATACTTCAGTAAGATTTATTTGAATTCTGGCTACCACCAGGTCTCGATCGAACAAACAAATGTATGGAAGACCACCTTCAAGTCAAAGGAAGGCCTTTTTGAATGGTTGGTCATGCCCTTTCATCTGACAAATGATCCATCCACTTTCATGAGGATGATGGACGATATCATGTGACCATTCACCAATAATTTTGTAGTGGTGTATCTGGATGACATTCTCATTTACAGCAAGACTTGGTCCAAACACTTGCAGCATATTCAGCAGGTTCTGCACACCCTGCAGCAACACAAGCTATATACAAACTTGGAAAAATGATCCTTTGGCATGGACAAGGTCCATTACCTAGGCTACATCATTGATCAACATTGCATACATGTGGATCCAGCCAAGATCCAAGTCATCTGTGATTGGCCAGCCCCAACCACACTCACAGAGCTTCGGAGCTTCTTGGGCCTTGCCAATTTCTACCGCAGTTTTGTGTTGGGATTCTCCCATATTGCATGGGCCCTCAGCCAAATAACCAAGGGTGGTGGTAAGGAGAAATTTGCATGGGTCCAGCCCCAACAATAAGCATTCGATGATTTGAAGAAGCTCTTGTGCTCAGCCCCAGTACTTTCACTACCAGCCCTGCAACAACCCTTTGAGATTGAGACTGATGCTTCAGACTATGTCGTGGGTGCCATTCTCACACAGCACGGCCACCCCGTGGCCTATCATAGTGAGACACTATCATATGTTGTCTGTAAGTACCCTACTTATGACAAATAAATTTACTCCATTGTGCAATCCTGCCGCCAGTGGAGACATTACATTCTTGGGAGGGAGACAGTCATCCACACTGATCATAAGCCACTGCAGTTCATGCAAACACAAGAAAAATTGCAGAATGACCGCCATCAAAAGTGGTCCACATACTTGCACCAATTCCACCTCAACATCAATTATAAAACAAGAAGCACCAACCGTGTCGTTGATTGTCTCAGCAAACCAACAGTCGTGGCACTCACCACAGTGCTAGACTCTTGCTTCCATGAGACCTTTGGATGGCCCTGACTCTATGAGACAGACCCAGACTTCACCACCACCTACCAAATGTTGGGTGCAAAGGTAGTGGTCGATAATTTACATCTTCAGGATGGGTTGTTGTGTCATCTGGGCCATATTTGTGTTCCATCAAGCAAGCGAGCAAAGATGATCTGGGAAGCCCACTACAGTCAGGTGGCAGGACACTTAGGCATCGAAACGAAAGTGGTGATGCTACAAAAACATTTATACTGGCCTAAACTTCGACAGGAGGTCAACAAGTATATCAGGTCTTGCACTGCCTGCGCTATTGCAAAACCAACCACTAAGAAACAGGGCTTGTACACCCCTCTTCCGACTACTGAAAGTCCATGGGAATCCATCTCAATGGACTACATGTCAGGCCTCCCATCCACCAAGCAGGGAAATGACTGTGTTTTTTTGGTTGTTGATCACTTTTCTAATATGGTAATTATGGTTTCCTATAAGAAGAGCATCACAGCAGAAGCCACTGCCAAGCTCTTCTTTGAACGATTTTGGGTACATTTTGGAATCCTACAAACCATTGTCTCAGATTGATACATTCAATTTCTCAACACATTCTGGTCAATCCTCTCGTCAATGTTGGACACCAAGCTCACCAAATATATGGCCTTCCACCCCCAGACAGATGGCCAAACCGAGGTCGTAAATTGAATGATCGTGCATATCCTGCGCATGTATAATTCCAAGAACCCTCACACATGGGATGAGAGTCTTCCCTATGTCCAACATAGCTACAACCGATCCCTGCATAGCTCAATTGGCCACAACCCCTTTCAGGTGGGGTTGGGATTCCAACCATTGGGTCCCATAGATGTTGCACTTCCCCTTGCGGTCACCTCGACCGACTCCTCTCCTGCTCCAACTGAGCCTGACAAACCTACTTGGTTCATTGAGAGGATCTAGCACATCCGCCGATAGGTTCAGGATATCCTACAGATGTCCAATGACAAGTACAAGCAACGCCATGATCAACATCAGGTTCTACATAAGTTTTAGGTGGGCGAGAAAGTTTGGTTGCACTTGCAGAAAGAATGCCTTACAGGACCCCATAGGAAGCTTCACCCACTTCGTTATGGGTCGAAAACCATCACTAAGGCTGTGGGGAATAATGCTTTTGACCTCAACATTCCTCCTTTCCTTGGCCTGCACCCAATGTTCAATGTGGACCTCCTTCGGCCTTATTTCCCACCATTATTGGACACTTCAGACGTAGCAGAACAACTGACACCAACAAAGCTCAACCCCGATTGCATAAAAAAGGAATCCAGTGATCAGATTATGGACACACATATCAAGGGCACTCGACAACAAAGGATCCATCTTTATTGAGTCATCAAAGTAGGGTAGTTCCTGCACCAAGGCAAGTGGCTCACCCGAGGCCAAATTCAGTAGAAATTTCCTCATCTTATGGGGGAACTCAACACAATGGAGACCATTGCTTCCTAAGGAGGGAGGATTGATCTAGGTGGATATCAGTGGCCACCCACCTTTTCCAGCTGGCTCAAAACAACTTTCTAGCAATTTTGATAATTTACTATTTTTAGCAGTTTTCCGGTCCTGAACTTCCGAAGCCGTTTTGAGGCCCTAAACGATGTTTTTTGGGGTATGTTGTGGTTGTAAAATTTCATGATGAAATTTTGTGCAACTATTGTATTCCTCGGATATATATTTCCAATGGGCCATCATATGCCTAAAATGGATATCGTATGCAAAAGTTACGACCCCAGGAAGTTGATGTACCGAATTACCCAAATAGGGCCCACATGACTTTTGGTGCTTCATCTCCTAGGGTTAAGTTTTTGGATGTTTAGAGTTTTTGAAACTCATTATTATTGTAAAAAGGCCTTGAGAGCCTCATTGTAATCATCTTCTTGCGAATGAGTGCAACCGTCACATCTCTTCTCTGAGATAAGCCACCACCATTCCATCAAATTTGTTTTCTACTGCATTTTACAGTTTCAGCTTATTTCCTTATTGAATAGAAAACCAGTTTTATTGTATCCCTGTTATTCTGTGTTAAGCATCTGGTAATAATCTATAGCCATTTCATTCTGCTCATAAAATCCGGATCACTAGATGTAATGCAGGCAGTTGGACAAGTGGCACAATTTCAAGCAACACCGAAGGACACACATGTCGTAGCAGTGAAGAGGATTTCCATATATCTCAAAGGAACATAAGAGTTTTGATTATGGTATCCAAAAGAAAAGGATATATCACTTATTTCCTACACATATGCATATTGGGCAGGTTTCATTGATGACCAATGAAGCACCAATGGAGCAACATTCTACCTGGGTAAGTGTTTAGTATCATGGCTAAGCAAGAAACAATCGTCAATATCATTATCTACAGCCGAGGCAGAGTATATTGCAGCAACATCATGTTGTACATAGGTTCTATGGATGAAACAAACTCTGATAGATATATAGGTTGAGTATGATGAGTTGATTCCAATCTATTGTGATAATACAAGTGCCATCAGTATCTCAAATAACCCGGTGATGCACTCAAAGACGAAGCACATTCCAATAAAGTATCACTTTCTATGAGAATATTTTGCAGAGAGGAACATCAGAGTTGAATATGTGGGCACAAAAGAACAAGTGGCAGACATATTTACAAAATCGCTTCCAAGGGAAACCTTCAAATATTTTCTCCAGAGACTCAGAGTAATTTCTACTCCAAAATGAATGTTTTTGAATCCTTATCTTATATGTCTTAGATTTACATGAGGAAGAACCATAAAGAGGACAATTCAGGTTGGGGGATCAGTTCCAGGAAGAGTTCAGTCAGGGGGAGTATCCCCAAGGATAGTTTAGTTAGGGGGAGCAGCCCCATATGGAAAGATACATTTTCCATTGATGACAAAGGGGAATACATTTATCATATGAAAAGGTAGTGAATTCTGGTAGCACAAAGGTTTGTGTAATGGACCCAAGATTGTTTGATGGATAATGGTATGATTTTTGATATATTTGTAGGTAATACTATTCTAGATGGATAGTACATGTCATGCCATTTCCAATGGTATGTGGAACATCACATAACTCCTCATGGTTAGAGAGTTATGGCCATGTGAAGTTGGAGAACCCTCATGAGTCATCTAGAAGCCCCAAAAGGTCAAAGTAGTCAAAGTGGTTTAAGAGATTTTAGAAGGTAAATAATAAAGTGAAGTGA
>SNQJ01S0212058.1:5377-15850 GCA_010110895.2 Picea sitchensis | reverse complement strand
ATTATGATTGTTTTATAATTTTTATGAATCAATAAAGTAGGCACACACCGAAATTTGTATGTCAAGCATTTGTTTAGCATTTGAAGGTCCATAAGGAAAACATGATTTTTTTAACATGTATAAGTTAGTTTCTAATATTGTCACGTGCATTTTTTTAAGAAACATTAATAAATTAAAAAGTTACAATAGCAATATTAATTGTCTGTTTCTATATTAATGAGTTATGTCACACGAAAATAAGAGAAAAGAAAATATTTCTTTAAAAAAACAGATATTTGAAATATGCATAAACAAGTCTATGTATGTTTGCAATTTTATTAGCTACTGTTATTTGTAACATATTGTAGTGGTTTGTCAAAACAAGACATGATATTGAAAGATGAAAAAAATGTTGATTTTGATCAAACCTAAGTTTGATGTAGACATATAGGAAGAGACATGACTAATGGGGGAAATTACCTCTTAAGGGTATCCTTGGCCTTTATGTGGGGACATCGACACCATTTGGATGTTTTGATATCTTGGCATTGGTCTTGAGGCCCTAGACATGGTTGATGGAAGCAGCATGGACCTTACTCTCTAAATGGTGCTTCAAGGCCTCTGGGGATAAGAAGTACTCCTCCTTGAACCACCACATATGACCTCCCAAAGGGGTCCCTGGTAACCAATTGGGGATATGGGCACCATTTCCATGCTTTTAGTAATTTGTATCTCAAGGAACGCATCCTGACGCTGGGGCACTAAACATGGATTCTAGTCACCCAAGAATAGTAACGGTTCTATGGGGCCCCTTGCACGGCCCATGATCCTTATTAGGAACCATTAAGACCTAAAACCTTAACTTCTACACCTAAACAAATCCTACGAAGACATCATCAAAATCAATAGTTAATAGATAAATTGCTCAATGTTTACGCATAAAATGTAGTAAGAAATCCTAAGAAGCCATCATCAAAATCAAGAAAAAATGCTTAATAAGTTTAATGAAATTGTTAAAAATATAAATTCCGATTAGTCCATTGGATTTCAAATCCCTACCTAACCTTCTCCCCATATACTGACCGTTCAAGATTGTGAGATTAACCCACACAGCTGGAAGAGACCAAGGAAAAAAAATTAAAAATCACAAAATAAATAAATAAATAAATAATCACCCAGATAGAGAGGTACTCCAAGGAGCTAATAGTGCAAGGTAAACCCAAATTCTACCAATACTGGAAACAAGAAACACACCATGACAAATGGAGAATCTGGGACACTCTCACTCCATAGAATAGTGATCAACCTGCAACAACAGTAAAAGTGGTGGAGGAGGAACTGGGAAGATGGAAAATAACAGTCACTGAAGGAGATGACCAGTTGAGATGGGGACAAAAATAAGGTGGGGAATTCAACTTGAAATAAGTCCGACACTATATCACAGACCTGGGCCAAGGAGACCCATCGCAACAATGGGATAAGCTTTGGAAAAACCCCCAGTGGTCAAAAATAAAAATTTTCCAATGGTTAATACTCCACAGCCGCATTCTAACTTGGGAAAACCTAAGGAAAAGGAGATTCATAGGTCCTTCTAGATGTCACCTCTGTCAATCTCAAGAAGAAACAATGAACCATCTCCTTGACGAATGTGCCTACACTGTAGAATTCTGGGACTGGGCGACAAGTATATTCCGCCAGTCCAACAGGATCTGAGGTAACATCACCACAACCATCAATCTCTAGAAAGAGAACTACAGTGAACAAGAAGAGGTGAATCTCTGTTGGATCCTCATCCTAGGAATGATCATATGGGAGATATGGAAGGAAAGGAACCGACGCATTTTTAGAAACCAAAGTTAGCCTAAAGGGAAGATCAAAGAAACAATAATCTCCATGACACGAGATACGGTGCAGAGCCGCAACTGTCAGGCAGGTAGAACACAACTCACAGACCAGGATTCTCGAATCCTAGAGGCCTTCCACCTGAAAGATGGACGCAACCCCAACCAATTCAGTTGGCCATGGCAACTCCAAGTAGGTGAGTGCAACTGGAAGCCACAACCTTTAGGTTCCCTCAAGTTGAATTTTGACGGGGCGTCAAAAGGCAACCCAGGGCGAACAGGTTTGGGAGGAGTAATCAGGGACAGTAAAGGAAACATCATCCAGCTGTACGCTGGGATTCTGAGAAACTCAACCAACAACACCGCGGAATTCAGAGCCCTGGAGACTGGCCTGGAGATTCTAAGCCGAGAAGGGATGACAAACGCCATAGAGGAAGGATATTTCATTCTGGTTATCAACATAGTAAGGAAAATCCAAAATGGTACCAGAGTGGGAAAAATCCAGAGGCACTGGCGCTTGGCACACTCCCTGCAAAAAATCCAAGAGCACTTGCGGACAGGGATCACAGTGGAGTTGCGCTGGGTACGAAGGTCAGCAAATGGACTAGTGGACGAATGAGGGGGTCGACAAGGAAGGTCCAAAATTAGAAACTATCTGGAGTAACATCCCGCAAGGGCGGTTCCGAACAGATTGCACCCAACTCGCAGCAAAAGACTGTGACGATAGACAAAGTATGGAAGATAACATTGGGACTGGAGGCGCAGGGGAAAATGAAGGGCACGTAGGTTCCAGGAAGAATCCAATAGCCCACCAATCAAACACGGTTTCAAATGAAGATACAGATCACACATTAGGAGAAGGTACGACACCACGGTCCTGTCAATAGGAAAAAGTATAGGGGTTATCCATGGGAAAGAAAAACAGATAACCAGTAGGCGGCGATGGACGAAGGACGAAAGAGTTCTCCAGGTTCAAGTATGGGTACACCTTACCCAAGTACTGTTACGAGGGGGAAATGATTGGCATACAATGTGTATGACAAGGTGTTGGCGCAGGGATTACGACAGGACCATCAAGTGCACACACTCTGGAACAGTGGAAAAGGACCAAAAGGGACACCTTGATGAGCATGCCATGATTGCAAGGACAGGACTGTAGCCGGGAAGGCCCCATAAAAGATGAAATAACAGAAATAGCCACAGACCGGAGCAAAGCAATTAAAGGGGCCATCCCACATACTAGGAAGGGGTGAATAGGAACAGGAGAAGAACCCAATGCAAAAACCACCATAAGAAAGTGAAGATGGTACGAATGAAGAAACCAATAGTAAGAGAGGCCCCGAGTGGAACGAACCTCCACCAAGCGTTCAGAGGATGACAAGAATGGAGCAAGCGGCCAGAGAAGAAAATAGTACCTTCCTCACGCAGGTCGATACAAAGGGAAAGACGATCATCAAAAGGTGGGAGAGAGAAATCAACACTGCTCATAAGGGCAAAGTGAGGAAAAAACTAACCAAGGAAGTGGGGGGGATAAGGGACCCAATGGCCACACAGCCAAGAACAACCCTCTACCACAAGACGGTGGAGGAGGCCTGGCGAACAAAAATGTTGATAGGTAAGATGTGTGCGGACCAAAAGGAGACAAACAGGATGGAAACCATGGACCAGAAGAAGGTGCTCACAGGAATTTTGAATTGCCTCAACAGCCTGGAGGCCAGTGCAAAAAGACTTGTTGAGGACCAACGAAGCCAAAAGGAAAAAATGGAACATATGGCAGGCCAATTCCATCTTTACCTATGCTATGTCCACCACATAGACATTACTCCAGCCGACAGGAATGGAACCCCGGCTTGTATCAGAAAGACATGCCCGGTGGTGCAGAGGAAGGAGAACGAGGCAAGGAAGGATGGAGGCAGAGCACCCCATCAACCTGGACTAGCATAGAAGCAGCCCTGGTCATGTTTATCAGTGTAGGAGCTAACCCTATTATGCTTATCTATCTCTGGTTCCGTTGTGATGTAGTTTTTCAAATTGGTTTTTGGAGGACTGGGTCGGTTTCCCATGGTGGTGGCCCAGGCCTCCCCCTACTATATTAGACAACGCAACTCTGGGACCCCAGATCTAGTTTCCGTTTTGGCAAATCAAGGGAGTCCCTTTATCTTTTTTGTATCATAGTTTCTCTCAGTAATACAGGTTTTCACTCACTTACAAAAAAAAAATCACAAAAATTTCACTATCTTGTTTTTTGAGAAGAAAAGACAAAGACATGAAAAAAATAATGTGACCACAAAAAATCATTTAACAAAATAGAAAAAAAAAGTCATTTAACAAGACAAAGAAAAAATAAAAATTGAAAATATTTTTTTTATGATTTTTTTAAATTTAACATAATAGAAAAAAAATCACATTATTTAAAATAAAGTCATTTAATATAATAGAAGAAAAATAAAGCAAAGATAGAAAAAACCATAATTATAGTTATTTTTCTTCTATCTTGTTAGATGATTTTTATTATATGATTTTCTATGTCTTTCTCCAAAATAAAAGAAAATAATTATGATAATGATTTATCTTATCTTTGGAGGAAGATATAAAACATAAAAAATCACATTAAGAAAAATCATTTAATAAAAATAGAAGAAAATTTATTACCATTATAATTTCTCTTATCTGTATCTTATTTTTTCTTTTCACTGTAAAAAAAGATTAAAAAAAAATCTAAACAAAACCAAAAAAATCAACCATATTTACATTCAAGTAACAACACATATTAAACACACATTCATTAGTTTGTAGTGCATGAAAAACAAGTGATGCATGGCAGCGTAGTCCCTGCCAACTTATGGTTGCAAAACAAGATTATCATGGACAAGTGCAACATATGCTCACTAATACCATTTAAACTAAATAGTTCAAATTCGTTTTTGGCAATGTCATAGCCAAAGAATACATCACCACAACCAAATTCTATCAGTGTTTTCTTTATATTTACTTTTCAACATTGTAGTTTCTCTTAATCATGTTCATGTTCTATTATTTTTACTAATCAAATATATTTAAAAAATGAATATTTATTACAAATAATCATCCCTTTAATACAAATACAAATAAAAATAAATGGAATATTTATTATTAGTGAGAGTTATTTCTATTTTGATGCTTTTTGAAGGATAAACATAAATATATATTTTTTCCCCTCTACTTTCGCTTTGTGCATAATTTTAATAATTGATATTTTTAAAACAATTTTCCAATAATCATTAACTAAGTTGATGATGATTTCAAATGATAATGATTACCCTTTACGTACATTATATAGTCATATAAAGTACATTATACAGACATATAAATTTATGCATGGAATGTGCCTCTTTATATAACATTACATAAAAAGTATAAATCTAAAAGGTATGTGAAAACATATAGTGTTTATGGAACATGCACCAATACAAATTTATAAATAGTTGTATAATTTAAAATATATATATATATATATGCAAAATTATCATGGACAAGTGCAAAATATGCTCGCATGTATTAATTTAATACCATTTAAACTAAATAGTTCAAATTCGTTTGTGGCAATGCCATAGCCAAAGAATACATCACCACAACCAAATTCTATCAGTGCTTTCTTTTTATTTACTTTTCAACATTGTAGTTTATCTTAATCATATTCATGTTCTGCTATTTTTACTAATTAAATATATTTAAAAAATGAATATTTATTACAAATAATCATCCCTTTAATACAAATACAAATACAAATAAATGAAATATTTATTATTAGCGAGAAATATTTCTATTTTGATGTTTTTTGATGGATAAACATAAATATATTTATTTTTCCCCTCTACTTTCTCTTTCCGGTTGCTTTGCTTAGTCGTTTTTCCGAAAATGTCTAGGTGTGCGGGTTGGCCAACTCACGAGTTCACTTTTATAGTCATGCTTCTGTATCACGAGTCTGACCGACGACTTCCTCATTCCATACTTAGCCACTTTTTCGATTGTGGGTTTCGTGTTGGCAGGCTCAAAATTGGGTTTCTATTGTTTTGTGTCCTCCAAACAACACCGGAAGTCCCGTGATATACAAATTGACAACCAGACTCCCGCGTTGGCAGACTTAAGATTGCGCTTATATTATAAATTTTGAAGAAGCCTTAAAATTAATTTAGTTATAAAAATAAAAAAGGTTATTTTATATTATTAAGGGTTGATCGTGTTAAAATGAAATGTTCATGATACCATTAACTTTAATTAACTTTAATTATCGTAATTCTTCCTTTATTTTCTTAAAATTTAACTTTTGAATTACTATCTCAAGCTTCGATATAATCATTAGCTTACATATTTTAATAAACTTTAACTAAATTTAAACTTTATGGTTTCAAACTTCCATATAACCATTAACTTTCATAGATATTTTAATAAAATCTAGATATTTAATTTAATTTTAAACATGTATTTTTTTTTAAATAATTTTAATTATTCAAATTAAAATGAATAAAATTTTTATAATATTTTTATTTATTAATAATTTCATTATTATAAAATTTATCTTAATTTTATAAAAATATAAAATTTAATATAAATGTGCTTTTTTTAATATTTTCATAATTGAATTTTAAAAATTTTAACTAATTTTTTTAAGTTTATGGTAAATACAGTTAAAAATCAAAATTAATTTTTTTAATTTAAATTTCAAATAAAATTAACAAAATTTGAAAATAAGAATAGTTAATTTTAAGTTTAAAAAAATAAAAATTATTAATATTAAATATTAGTATTTGCATAAAATTATTAAAGGATGTTAAATCCATTTTTTTTAAATGTATGATCTATATAAACTTTGTTATCTTTTATGAGGTGGTATCTAATAAACTTGGAATGGGATAATAATTATGTTTATTATTATTATATTTTGTATCTTTGTGTTTATTATTAGTCATTTTTCCAAAAATTTCTAGGTGCAGGTTGACAAACTCATGGGTTCATGGCCTCCTCACTGCATACTTAGCCACTGTTTGGATCGCGGGTTCCCGGGTTGGTGGGCTCAGAAATGCGCTTCTATTGTTCTGTGTCCTCCAAAAAGCACCCGAAGTTCTGCGATATACAAATTCATAGGCGGAGTCACGTGCTAGTACTTGCGCTTATATTATAAATTTTGAAGAAGCCTTAAAAAGTAATTTACTTATAAAAATAAAAAAATATTATTTTATATTATTAAGGGTTGATCATGTTAAAATTTTAAATTATTAATATTAAATATTAATATTGTACAATTTAATTTCATAAAATTATTAAAGGATATTAAATCCTTTTTTTTTTAATGTATGATCGATATAAACTTTGTTCTCTTTTATGAGGTGATATCTAATAAACTTGGAATGGGATAATAATTGTGTTTATTAATATTATATTTTGTATCTTTTTGTTTATTATTATTCATTTTTCTGAAAATGTCTAGGTGCGGGTTGCCAGACTCATGAGTTCACATTTATAGTCGTGCTTTTGTATCACGGGTCTAAACGACGACTTCCTCATTCAATACTTGGCCACTTTTTCGATCGCGGGTTCCTGAGCTCGCGGGCTCAAAATTGCGCTTCTATTGTTTTGTGTACTCCAAACAACACCCAGAGTTTCGTGATATACAAATTGACAGGCAGACTCCCAGGATGGTGGGCTCAAGATTGTGATTGTTGACGGATGGTGATCCATATCAACTATCTAATATTATCTAAAAACATTATTTCCAAATATTAAATTTTTAATATTAAATATTAATATTGTACAATTTAATTACATAAAATTATTAAAGGATGTTAAATCCATTTTTTTTAAATGTATGATCGATATAAACTTCCTTCTCTTTTATGAGGTGATATCTAATAAACTTGGAATGGGATAATAAATGTGTTAATTATTATTATATTTTGTATCTTTGTGTTTATTATTATTCATTTTTCGAAAATGTCTAGGTGCGTGGGTTGGCAAACTCATGGGTTCACATTTATAGTCATGCTTTTGTATGAAGAGTCTGATAGATGGCTTCCTCATTCCATACTTAGCCACATTTTGGATCACTGGTTCTCGGGTTGGCGGGCTCAAAATTGCGCTTCTATTGTTCTATTTCCTCCAAACAGCAACCAGAGTTCTGCAATATACAAATTGACAGGCAGACTCTCGGGCAGGCTCAAGATTGCACTTATATTATAAATTTTGAAGAAGCCTTCAAAATTAGTTTAGTTATAAAAATAAAAAAGGTTATTTTATATTATTAAGGGTTGATGATGTTAAAATGAAATACTAGAGCAAAAATCCTTGAGAACTTTTTGTTGCTTGTCTAGATCACACAACTAGTGGATAAGGAACAACCATCATACAATTTGGTAATTTCGTTAATAAGGAATCTAAAGAATAAGTACATTAGATATTACTAAATTTTAGATTTAAAATATTGAAATAAATAATTATACACATTAAATATGTACTTTTATAAAGTATCAACATAAGATTTTATAAAGTATGTACAACTTCCTCATTCCATACTTAGTTGTTTTTTGGATCGTTCCCGGGCTGGCGGGCTCAAAATTGTGCTTATATTGTTCCATGTCCTCCAAACAACACCTGGAGTTCTGCGATATACAAATTGACAAGAGGACTCTTGGGCTTGCAGGCTCAAGATTGTGATTGTTGACGGATGGTGATCCCTATCAACTATCTAACATTATCTAAAAACATTATTTTCAAATATTAAATATGTTGGAAATACTAACACAACTGAGAAGGGGGGTGAATCAGTTGTTACTCTTCTTAAACAATTTTATGCCTATTAAAATGTTATTAACCTTCTTCAAGTGATCATCAATATTATGCAAGTCATGAACAACAAAAATAATAAACATCAATCACACACATGATATACATAGAGACATATATTCATGAGGAAACCCATAAAGGGAGAAAACCTCTTCTTCTTGGAATGATAGGCAGTCTTTTAAGTTCTGTACATCATCTTTCTTTGAGAACCAACTCAAAATGAGGCTACAACCTCTTATTTAGCAAGCTGCAACTTGATGAGAGCACCGACTCTCTGGTTTCTCTAACACCCACTAGAAGGAAGCACCAACTCCCTAAGTGTTCCAGCTCCAACTGGATGGAAGCACGAACTTCCAGTCACACAGGCACCAACCTGTATAACAGAGAACAATGGTTCTCCCTTGCACCACCCTACCACCCTGGTTTTTCTAGCTGCAACCAGATGGAAGCTACAACTCCCTGTGTTCAAGAACCCACTTGAGAAACTAAGGAAAACAGTCGTCCCTGGCACCACCCTACCACCCTATTTTCTAAACCTTTGCTTGAATAATACCTTACAACAATACAGACATTTCAATATTTACCAGTTCTTCTATGTTCTACAATTTTGGTCTGGTTTTGTTTGTTCATGCTCGGCTCCACTTGTTGTTTCTTTCCATATGCTCTTCCTATGTTCTTCTCATTCTCTTAGATTCTCGTACAGTCTGTTGTTTTCACCATTTATTCTCTGTCCATCTTGTGTTCTTCATCTCTGCATCTTTCACACTCTGTTCATGCTCTCTACTTGATTACATACAGTTCAACTTGTTTTACCGACAAACAACAACATTTCTTTGTCTCAACATCTTTCATTTATTCATGCTCTCATCATTTGTTACACTCTACATATCCAATGCTCAATGTCAAGAATCTCATAACGCTCAAGAGACATGATTCCAATGCCCCAAAACAATGATTCAACCTCTCAGAAACAATGATTCAGTTAGTGTTACTGAATCATAACTGATAAAGAAATCACGAGATGCAACAACAACCCTTCGATCAGATTCAGTTTGTTCAATGTCATTGGATTATACTCTGAGGTGGAGCCTGTCATCATTAGCTCCTTCCTCTATCTTTTGCTGATGTGACCATGGGTGATGCTATCTTGTGACCATGTGATTGAGGGAGTGGCCAAAGGTGGTTTGAGGGCAACCCTCTTTTCTCCCCACAATTCACTACGAGCCTCCACGCATCCTTTCTCCAAACCGTGGTTTCGATTTCGGCCCGCCTTCAACAATTTAAGGTTCACACACCTTCAATCCCCGCAATGCAATGGGACCATCGATCTCACAATCTTGATAGTGCTCATGAATGGACAGATCAGATGAGATGGTTTATTTCATGGAAACAAATCAATGGTTAGATTTGATCCTTACACTCATCCTTTCATTGTTCAATCTGACAGCTAGGACTTAATCAAACATTGAGATGGACGGCTATCAAAACTTCGCCCTTCAAAACTTCGAGATTTCAAATTTTTAAACTTACACTATCCTTCCATTGTACTATGATCAATAGTTGAAAATACACCCGAAGTGATCTTTCAGATCAAACGACTCATGTCCTTGCTGACTTTGTTTGCCACATGTCCTTGCTGAGCTGGTCTACTGATGTGGATGAGATGTGTAGGCAGTGTAGTGGAGTGTGGAGACAGAGCACGATAGTGGAGTGTGACGTGTAGCGGGTAGTGGAGTGTGATGTCGGAGCTCGAAGATGGTATGTATGAGTGGTTTGGTGGTTTACTCGGAGGGGGGGTTAGGCGGTAAGTGGTAATGAGTGAGGGGGGTACAAT
>SNQJ01S0212057.1:0-13212 GCA_010110895.2 Picea sitchensis | reverse complement strand
CTGCCCCCCCCCGACCATTCTATCTTTAATGGTGAGGGGGTGGGGGGTCTGATATGGTGGTATTTCCATGTGGACCCCATCCTAAAATGGCACAAATCAGTGATGTCAAACCCCACTTTCTCTAAACCAGTTACTGCCTACCCCTCCCCCCTCTGATATACCACCATACCAGTTTTGTTTTACCACTGCCACCTTATGACATCTCACTCCACTTCCTTGCTGTCTTGCAATGTCACACTCCACTACCACTCATCACTGGTCATATCCCATTACTCTGTCAGCGTACCTTGTCCGCCATTCACCTGTCACATGTCATATTTCCCCCACTCATTACCCTCCACGTCACCCTCACACACCTTTGACCTGTCACTGGCCCATTGTCTCATCCCCAGATATCTGTTGGCCAATTAATACAGGCTAACCTATCCATTACTTTGTTGAGTTCTCCCCCGCACCCAACGAATACCTGTTCACCCAAACGCAATCACATTCCCCCGTCATTTTCACACTGTTCACACTGTCTGCACACCAGAAGCTTGGTTTCCTCACTGTTGCAGTCAGTGACCCAGCCATAGCCATTACCCACTAACATTTTTGTTTCAAATTGCAAGTACATGTTGAAGTGATGGTGACAAAGTCCAAACAGTCAAAAATCAAGGAAAATCCTTTCCTTCCGCCTCCCGTCGATCTCGACCAGATCCCTCTGGTTGACAAAGACTACCTCATCTCCGAGCCAAGATGTGATTTTGATTTCGCCGAGCTATATTCATGGCTCAGAGATATTTTCCTGGACCAGAGTGATGAGATTGGACTCTGGGAGTCCAATCTCCCACTGTACATGTTTCCCCAGATTCACCATTTTCCGGAATTCGCCCTCAAGTGTCAGGCTCATTACCTTCTCGACCATAGAACTATCATGTCATCCTCTGGAGAAACCCTGTTCGCTATCACATCCAAAGTCATTCACCAGATGTTGCAAATAACCAGAGTTGAAGCCTTCTCTCCTTTAACTCTTAAGGTCCTAATCGACATGTATCAGAATTTGTCTTTTCCGTGAAGAGCACAGATCTTCGAACTATTCCTTCCTGAGAATGCCCCAATACCCAAAACCAATCCCCCCTATCGATCATCGATCATCGATTTTCTCAATAAAAGGAAATCAAATCATTTCTACTCTCTGCAGCCTACTTGGATACTACTCGGACGAATGGTTAGATGAGCCAGTCTTGGATTATCTATCTATTTTTTCTGCCAAGGGAAGCCCCACAGTGCAGTTCAACTACAGTGTTTTCCTAGCCAACAAAATTCACGATCAGTTGTTTAAGTTTCCCACAGAAGGCATGTTCCGGTACTCCTTAGTACTGGCGTACATGTTCATGTTCTATCAAACAGATAAGTTCATTTTCCCCATGCAGAATCTAGACCAGGATGGCAAGCCACAACCTGTTACCTTTTGGACTTCATTATTGAGAAGGAACTCAATAGAGTTCAATTTCAAGCAATTCATAGAGCAGTTTTACCACCCAGTGGTAAGCTTGCTCAGTGGTAGGCCAAAGTCGAGGATAAATGAAGAGATCCAAAGAATTCTACACCTCTCTGACCTCGCCAAGATGGGAGACTGGTATCTGTATCAGAATCACACTAAGATTAGAATATATGGATGTGATTTAGTTCTTTATAAGCTGCCCAGATATTTGCCCGTTAGAATTTTCGCCTTGGAGTACATTAGGAAAATGATCAATTCAGATGACATACATTTTGTATTCTTGAAGAAGAAACAACAACTGAGAATTAAAGGGCAGATAGGATCCTTTATCTGTAACAGTAAGGCTGTCGGGGAAGAGGCAAACAAACTACTCAAGGAAATGAAGTTCGACATCCGTTTCCCTTGGCAATATGATCTGTGTGGGGTTATTGCAGAAATGAGATTCAAGAATAAAAGTTCCCCATATGCTCATGCGCCCAAACCAAAGATCGAGAAGTTTATGAACCAAACAGAGTGGGAGGTGAACACTCTGGAAGAAGTAGAACAACAATCTCCTCCAGCCATTATTTCACAAACCACTACTCCATAAGTACCAAAGGAGAAAAGACCCAGAAAGGATGTCTCACCTTCAGTCACTGAGGTGTCTGCAAAGGATTTCTAGGTGTACAAGAAAAGGCTAAAAACCAGTCAAACAACTGACAGGTCTGGTGAAGAAGAAACCCAGTCCACTATAGTTATGCAAGGAGATCATTCACCACTGGTCTCACGCAGCCAGCAGATTATGTCTACTTCCTCATCCAAGAAGCAGACTGACACTTCACTGATCAACCAGCCAACTCAAGAAGCTGCAAAGTTGAGTATTTTTTAGAAGTATGATTTAATCAAGAAGAAGAACGAGATGTTGACAAGTCACACCTACTCTCATTTCTGGAAGCAGACATCAACAACACAACATAGATTGCTCTCTGGTTTTGATACAGAAAAAGGGAGAATGCACATGGCGTTTCTGCAAGCACGGGTGCTACATCCAAAAGAAATCACTGATTACAAAAGGTCAACACTTGAGTCTGATGCGAAGCAAGTACATCCAGCTGATCATATGGATTTACACAGACAGACTGGGGAAATGGTTTTCTCAACATTGGCCAATGCTTCCACTATTGCTGCAAAATTACAAGTTTCTTTGAACAATGTTTAGACCGAATTAAAGCTGGAGAAAATATCATATTTTGCAAAGGATAACAGGATTAAGTCTTCGGAAGAATTGGTGATCAAAACTGGGTATGACCCCTCAAATGTGAAAGCAGCTAACGAGATGCTCAAGAAAAAGATTGTTGACATAGCATCTCTGAGGAAACAACTAAAGTTGTCTGCTACAGAAAACTCACAAGCCAAAGAGATGGCTGAGACAGAAGCTGAGAAGGAGGAGATGCTAAAGTTGACCATGGAATAGAATGCATAGATAAAAGAGATGGAAGTAGAGCTGGAAAGGTTAGTAAAGGAGACGAAACAAGAAACACCCATGGAAGCCATCCCACTGAGTGCAGTTCCCCTTGTTACACATAAAAATCACTCAACTGGATAAGTGTCGCATATGTCTCTCACTTGTCGCAAGTGTCGCAACTCCCTTACGNCCACCTTATGACATCTCACTCCACTTCCTTGTTGTCTTGCGATGTCACACTCCACTACCACTCATCACTGGTCAAATCCCATTACTCTGTCAGCGTACCTTGTCCGCCATTCACCTGTCACATGTCATATTTCCCCCACTCATTACCCTCCACGTCACCCTCACACACCTTTGACCTGTCACTGGCCCATTGTCTCACCCCCAGATATATGTTGGCCAATTAATACAGGCTAACCTATCCGTTACTTTGTTGAGTTGTCCCCCGCACCTAACGAATACCCATTCACCCAAACGCAATCACATTCCCTCGTCATTTTCACACTGTTCACACTGTCCGCACACCAGAAGCTTGGCTTCCTCATTGTTGCAGTCAGTGACCCAACCATAGCCATTACCCACTAACATTTTTGTTTCAAATTGCAAGCACCTATTGAAGTGATGGTGCCAAAGTCCAAACAGTCAAAAATCAAGGAAAATCCTTTCCTTCCACCTCCCGTCGATCTCGACCAGATCCCTCTGGTTGACAAAGACTACCTCATCTCCGAGCCAAGATGTGATTTTGATTTCATCGAGCTATATTCATGGCTCAGAGATATTTTCCTGGACCAAAGTGATGAGATTGGACTCTAGGAGTCCAATCTCCCACTGTACATGTTTCCCCAGATTCACCATTTCCCGGAATTCGCCCTCAAGTGTCAGGCTCATTACCTTCTCGACCATAGAACTATCATGTCATCCTCCGGAGAAACCTTGTTCTCTATCACATCCAAAGCCATTCACTAGATGCTGCAAATAACCAGAGTTGAAGCCTTCTCTCCTTTAACTCTTAAGGTCCTAATCGGCATGTATCAGAATTTGTCTTTTCCGTGAAGAGCACAGATCTTCGAACTATTCCTTCCTGAGAATCCCCCAATACCCAAAACCAATTCCCCCTATCGATCATCGATCATCGATTTTCTCAGTAAAAGGAAATCAAATCATTTCTACTCTCTACAGCATACTTGGATACTACTCAGACGAATGGGTAGATGAGCCAGTCTTGGGTTATCTATCTATTTTTTCCGCCGAGGGAAGCCCCACAGTGCAGTTCAACTACAATGTTTTCCTAGCCAACAAAATTCACGATCAGTTGTTCAAGTTTCCCACAGAAGGCATGTTCCGGTACCCCTTAGTACTGGCGTACATGTTCATGTTCTATCAATCAGATAAGTTCATTTTCCCCATGCAGAATCTAGACCAGGATGGAAAGCCACAGCTTGTTACCTTTTGGACTTCATTACTGAGAAGGAACTCAATAGAGTTCAGTTTCAAGCAATTCATAGAGCAGTTTTACCACCCAGTGGTAAGCTTGCTCGGTGGTAGACCAAAGTCGAGGATAAATGAAGAGATCCAAAGAATTCTACATCTCTCTGACCTCGCCAAGACGGGAGACTGGTATCTGTATCAGAATCACACTAAGATTAGAATATATGGATGTGATTTAGTTCTTTATAAGATGCCTAGATATTTACCCGTTAGAATTTTCGCCTTGGAGTACATTAGGAAAATGATCAATTCAGATGACATACATTTTGTATTCTTAAAGAAGAAACAACAACTGAGAATTAAAGGGCAGATAGGATCCTTTATCTGTAGCAGTAAGGCTGTCGGGGAAGAGGCAAACAAACTACTCAAGGAAATGAAGTTCGACATCAGTTTCCCTTGGCAATATGATCTATGTGGGGTTATTGCAGAAATGAGATTCAGGAATAAAAGTTCCCCATACGCTCATGCGCCCAAACCAAAGATCGAGAAGTTTATGAACCAAACAGAGTGGGAGGTGAACACTCTGGAAGAAGTATAACAACAATCTCCTCCAGCCATTATTTCACAAACCACTACTCCATAAGTACCAAAGGAGAAAAGACCCAGAAAGGATGTCTCACCTTTAGTCATTGAGGTGTCTGCAAAGGATTTCCAGGTGTACAAGAAAAGGCCAAAAACCAGTCAAACAACTGACAGGTCTGGTGAAGAAGAAACCCAGTCCACTATAGTTATCCAAGGATATCATTCACCACTGGTCTCATGCAGCCAGCAGATTATGTCTACTTCCTCATCCAAGAAGCAGACTGACACTTCACTGATCAACCAGCCAACTCAAGAAGCTACAAAGTTGAGTATTTTTTAGAAGTATGATTTAATCAAGAAGAAGAACAAGATACTTACAAGTCACACCTACTCTCAGTTTTGGAAGCAGACATCAACAACACAACATAGATTGCTCTCTGGTTTTTATACAGAAAAAGGGAGAATGCACATGGCGTTTCTGCAAGCACAGGTGCTACATCCAAAAGAAATCACTGATTACAAAATGTCAACACTTGAGTTTGATGCCAAGCAAGTACATCCAGCTGATCATATGGATTTGCACAGACAGACTGGGGAAATGGTTTTCTCAACATTGGCCAATGCTTCCACTACTGCTGCAAAATTACAAGTTTCTCTGAACAATGTTTAGACCCAATTAAAGCTGGAGAAAATATCATATTTTGCAAAGGATAACAGGATTAAGTCTTTGGAAGAATTGGTGATCAAAGTTGGGTATGACCCCCCAAATGTGAAAGAAGCTAAGGAGATGCTCAAGAAAAATATTGCTGACATAGCATCTCTGAGGAAACAACTAAAGTTGTCTGCTACATAAGACTCACAAGCCAAAGAGATGGCTGAGACAGAAGCTGGGGAGGAGATGCTAAAGTTGATCATGGAATAGAATGCATAGATAAAAGAGATGGAAGTAGAGCTGGAAAGGTTAGTAAAGGAGACAAAACGAGAAACACCCATGGAAGCCATCCCACTGAGTGCAGTTCCCCTCACAGGAGTTAGCATAGTAACGACACCAGCAACTACCATAGAAGAACTTCCATCAGTCACCCCATTAACAGCTCTATAAAAATCTGTGGAGCTAGCAAGATCGATGGAAGAGATGACCTTACAAGAATCGAAAATCAAAACGTTGGAAAAGAGATAGAGAATCTCCAGGAGCCTAAATCGTCTTTCCAAGTCAGCTACAATACAAAGAGACACACATCAGAAAAACTAAAGCAGGAGCTACAGCAGCTGCAAAAGCAGACAGTTGTGGGAAAAACACTGACAGAAGCCAAAGAGACCATTTGGATGGATATCTCCAAATCCATAAATGAAATCTGGACCATGGTGAAAAATCATGTTTGAACAACATGAACTGGTGTTGAGGAGCAGGCAGGCTATCAACAGGATAAAGGGGGAGCTGGGAGAAATTCCCATAGAGGCAAACGAAATCATCAAGTTTCTTAATTCAAAGACTAAGGAAGAGTTGGAAGACCTGAAGATTGAGGATAGGATGGAGACTATCCTCGAGATCAAGAGAGTTCTGACCAAAAGAGGATTGATGTTGCAATTGCAGGAGAAATCCCAGAATATGGATGTAGGAGTCCATAAATGCTTCAGCAAGGTTGATGTTTTACAGAAGAAAGGCCTTCCGGGTTTACTGGTTCTAAATGATAAGTTGATGACACTCTCCGACTACAAGCAAAATATCTCCATGGTGGCAAAGGACAGCTCTAAGTTTGCAGGAATACAAGGCATCATAACTAGCAAGGCATTCCTAGAGACTCTGCAGTTGGATCTCAACATCCAGCATGAAATCAAGCATATCTTCATCATCAAGACAACTTTCACAAAATACATAGAAATGGATGAAGTGTACTGCAGACTACTAAAAGTCACCATTCCAAATCAACAGAGATGGGAGGAGCTGTGTGAATTGATCAAGTAGAATATGAGGTGGACATACAAGTCAGCATGTTGAACAGTCAAAGTCAAGTGAATGACTCACCAACGGCCCTCCCCAAAATCAGCATGAAGAATCTGACAGATCAGCAGCAGTTCCTACAATTTTGTATCTTGTTAGCTAGTTAGTTAGATTTAGAATCGATCATGTCCTAATCATTAATGACAGGGTCGTTTGTAATTTTTGTTATAAATACTTCAAACTTCAAAGTACTGAGGGTTGATTGTTATGCCCAAGCAAGTTGTAAGCACTGTAATTTTTATCAGAGATCTACCAGTAATAAAATGATTTTCACAGGATTCTCGTCTGTTAATTGTTGGTGATGTTTACTTCTCTTTGTTGAATCGTTTTTCTTTCTTCATTATCGTCTATGTTTTCTATATTTGATCATTTAGAAGAAGTTAAATTTGTAGAAATTGTCTTTGAATACTTTGTTTCTCGCTTTTAAATATCTAAGTGTTTGTCTTCTGATGTTATGATAGAGAAATTATTAAATGCTTCTTTATTCTAATTGATTATATCGTCTTTTCTGATGTCCATCATTTTATTCTAAAGAATCTAACAGTTGCATTATCCTGCCCTGTGAAAATGTCTTCTAAAATTTTTTCTTTTATCTCGAACCTTATAAAGAAGACCCCATATCCCAATGGATGCGTAAACGATATTAATCCATTCTATAAAACAAACAATACAATCTTATTTATTTAACTAGCCTAATATTTAAAAACTGAAACAAAGTTAAATCTTACAGAGAGATCCCTCTCTAAAACTGGAAGGGCTAGATCCCAGTTTCGAAGCGGTTGGATAAGTTACCTCTGGTAAATTTCTTCTACATCTCGACAACCTCTGAGAATTTACAGAGCGATAACATAGTGGCGACCGTACTGGGAAACTGAACAAACTTTCCATCCCATGATTTCTTTTCCCTAGACAAAGAAGACTTTATTTCTGAACTATTCACAAGATCTAAATTCATAAGGAGATAATGTTCAGAGGTTGATTAAATTTTTTATATATTTAGTTTAAAATTTTCTAAAAATAAAATAAAAATTGAAATTTTGGCTCCCAAAAGAGTTTTCACTAGATCTCATCCAGATCCAGAACCTGCAACAGAAATTGACAAACCCGAAAAATTGCTCATAAATAAAAACATCGCAGAGGGTTTCGGGAATCATGGTCCTCTTCTTAGGTCCCCTTATCTCCCTGAGAAGTTGGTTGCCCTTCAGGATCTCGATTTTGACATATCTTTCGAACAAAGCCTTTTCAAAACAAAATCCGATAGATTTGTAAGTGAAACAATTTTAGATCAAACCATCCTACAACCCAGGACCCCTAAAATACTTTCTCCCAGAGATGACGTTGATCAACGATTTCTTCAAGAATTTGACAAGCTATAAGATCTAGTTGTTAATCTTGATCAAGCCTTAGACAAATCTCACTTTCAGCAATCAGTCGAAGTCTCCGCTTTGACTATTGTTGTAGCTTCTGTTAAACCTAAACCAGCTCACTATGTTCCTTCCAGCCCTTCATCTTCCACAGCTTCAGTCACTTCCCCTCCAACCGCACAAGCTGTTGTCTAGCCTCCTCCACCAATCATGGCAGCAAGATACGCTCCATTGGTGTTGGTCGCTCCTTTACATGCCATGCCTCAAGAATATCAAACCAGACTTCCTCAGTTTGATGGTACTGGTCCTCTGAATGCACATCAACATGTTGACAAAATGAACGATTATTTTGATTTGCAGGAAGTAGATGAAGTTGATGTGCAAGTGAGACTATTTGCACAGATTCTGACTGGAGAAGTCAAAAAGTGGTTCAAAACCTTACGTACTACTTCCATAACTGACATTGTTTCTTTTCATCAAAGTTTCCTTGACAGGTGGGAGGTAAAGAAAAATCCTCTCTAGATCATGTCAGAATATGAGAATATCAGAAGGAACCAAGGAGAGACAATATAGTATTACTGCACTCGTTTCAACAATCTATACAATCCAATTCCAGTTGATATCAAACCACCTCAAGTTTTGGCATTAATAAAATTCCATGATGGATTCGACGCTAACATGTCATATCAGCTAAGGGAAATAATATATGCTACTCTGGAACACATGCAGAAAAGTGTCATTGGTGTGGAAGCAAATATTTTAGCTAGAAGAGCTAGGCAGAGAACAGAAAGGAGGGTCACCATCAAGGAAGAGCCTTCCACTTCCTCATCAGATGCCAAAATGGATTCTCTAGCCAGATCTATGGATAGAATGATGGAGAAACCCACTATAGCTGACAAAAACCCACCCAGGGAGAACCAAGCTACTGCTCAAATTTGAAACCCAAACTTCAGAAGAAATCTGCCCCAGATCCGGCAGAGAGATCCTAGAGATCAAAGAGAGCATAGGGGTCTCGATCAGCAGATCATACCACCCCTCCAGGAGAATTATGTTGATGATGGGGAGGAGGTAATAAAAGAGTTTGATGACACTCATATAAACCTCATGGGCATTCATGATGATGAATCCATTTTTCTTAATCAGGAAGAGCACGAGCTCTTTCTGTTTTCACAAAGAGAGGTAAATGAGGAACAAGAGGAGACAGAACAACAGGCCTTTGGAAATTCTATAATGGAGGTACCAAGGTAGTATAACCTGAGAAGCAAGGAGGTAAATTAAAACCCTCCAAAGAAATCTGTTGAAACAAAGAAGGCTATCGAAACAAAGATAATAGTCGAGACCAAGAAGACCTCAGAAACCTCTCCCAAGAAAGTCCCTGAGAGGAACAATGTTGAAACTCCTGCAAAAATAACTCCCAAAATTTTACAAAGAGCAAATCAGACTGAAGTTTCATCAATTAGTCAACTGAATGCTCTTGCCCACAGAACTTTGATGGATAAACCAGAAGTACATAGCCTAACCAAAGCTTCTACTACTTTTAGCCTTGAAGGGGAATTAACTAAATTGAAAATTCTCATTCCCCTTTCTGAGTTGATGAGCAAGAACGCTTACAGGTCGCAGGTGATTAAATCTTTAAGCATCGAACCAGAGATAGGTATGAAGGCATTGAATGTCGGGTCAACAAATCAATCGGACACGGTAAATCTTGTTGATGATCAAACTGAGTTCCTTTTCGGCCCTGAAGTTGATGTTCAAACTGATAACAGTGTCGTTGCCCCTTTTTACATCAGCCTAAATATCCACGACTTGATCTTACACAATGCCATGCTGGATTCAAGTGCCTCACACAACCTGATGCCCAAAGCAATGATGGAAAATTTGGGACTCGAGGTCACCAGACCCTACAAGGATTTGCATTCTTTTGACTCTAGAAAGGTTAAATGTATAGGGTTGATTAAAGACTTATGCATCACCCTGGCTCAAACACCAGCAAAGAGTATGGTGATGGATATCGTAGTTGTAGACATTCCCCCAAAATATGATATGTTACTATCTAGATCCTGGGAAGCTAAGCTTAAAGGAACCTTGCAGCTAGATATGTCCTATGCCACCATCCCAGTATTTGGATAGCAGAGAAGACTGTACAGAGAAACGTTGATGAATTATATGGTCAACAGTCAGGAAAAGCCTCACAATTACCCACTATATTTTGCACATTATGATCTGGATTCTTTCATTATGTACAATGATGGTGACTTGGAAGAACAAATCGCCCAACTGGAAGATGATACACTTGACTTGAAGGAAGATAAAGCAATCACAGAGGTAAGAAATATTGAAACTGTGGAAAGTGAGGAACTGCCAGCAGACTTTTGGAGCATGGATTTTGATGGACCCGTGAGCAAGGAAGGAGTTGGAGCTGGAGTTTGGTTGCATAATCACAGATCAAGGTATTCAGAGACCCATTCTTACAAACTAAATTTCCAATGCACTAACAACATAGCTGAGTACGAATCTCTGATGCTCGGCCTGAAACTACTGAAGAAAGTTGGTGCCAAACAGATCATGGTAAGGGGCGATTCTAAACTGGTTATCAAGCAAATCAAAGGTGAGTATGCAGCTAAACATCCCAGACTTAGAGCTTATAGGAACGTTGCTTTGGATGACCTTCAATGTTTTACTGAAATCGACCTATAGGTAATGCCCAGGGGATGAAACATATTGGCAGACGGTTTGGCTACGTCAGCAGCTACCTGCAAAATACCCTTCCGTCCCACTTGCAAATACACAGTGGAAGTGAAGTGCAGACCAACCGTTCCAGACAACATCAAATAATGGCAGGTATTCGGGAATGATGATCAAATTGAAGACTTCCTACAGTGTAAGAATGAGTTTGAATGTACAAATATAGATTTAGAGAATGATGATGATGATGTAAATAAATTTGTTTATGAAACTGGTAGTGTAAATAAAGTAGATTCCGAAGAATTGAATGAAAATAAAGTAGATGCAGATGAATTGAATGAAAATGAGATAGATTCTGGTATTCTACAGTTGAAAAATAATGTGTTACCTATAGGTTTAGTTCTGCTAGAAGACTTGTTCGATTTTAATGATGTAGCCAAAAAAATGAAAATTGAAGCTAGTGGTAAAGAGGTCGAAGAGTGCAACATAGGAACAGAAGAAAAACCCAAGATGATAAAAATTTCCAAATCCCTACCCCCCGAGCAAAAATGCAAATACACTGAACTATTTAAGGAATATGTAGATGTGTTCACTTGGGGTTATGAGGAGTTAAAATCTTATGACACAAGCATCATACAACATCGAATCCCGATAAAATAAGAACACAAACCTTTCAGGCAGAAACTTAGGAGAATAAATCCCAAGTTGCTTCCGCTGATAGAGAAAGAAATCAAAAAGATGTATGATGCAAAAATTATAGTCCCCTTGAGATTTTCTAAATGGGTTTCTAACCTAGTTCCTGCAAGGAAGAAAACTGGCGAGATCAGACTTTGCATATATTTCATAAATCTCAACAAAGTCTCCCTCAAAGACAATTACCCTTTGCTCAAAATGTACCACATTTTACAAAAAGTAGTTGAGGCCAGTAGGATCTCCTTAGTAGACGGTTACTCGGGCTACAACCAAGTCCTTGTCCACCCAAAAGATCAAGAGAAACCAGCGTTTACTACACCATGGGGAACTTTCATGTATGTGAAAATTCCCTTTGGTCTGATGAACGTTGGTGCCACTTTACAAAGAGCAATGGGTATTGCTTTTGTGGACGAGCTTGGGATATTTATATTCATATATCTGGACGATGTGAATATCTACTCCAAATATGACGAGGAACATTTACAACATATCAGACGAGTGTTTGAGAAGTGCAAAAAAATTGGGATTTCATTGAATCCCAAAAAGACCATTTTCGGTTTAGAGGAAGGCAAACTGCTGGGACACATAGTCTCGAAAGACGGAATTAAAATAGATCCCAACATAATAGAAGCCATCCAGAAAGTGGAACACCCTAGAAACATCAAAGAGTTACAATCATTCATTGGAAAAATAAACTTCCTGAGAAGGTTCATACCCAACTTAGTTGAACTTATTAGGAACATCACAAATATGTTGAAAAAAGATACCAAGATAATATGGAACACCAAGTCCAAACAGTCATTTGAACAGGTGAATCACGCACTCACACGAGCTCCAGTTTGATCAATCCAGACTACACCAAAGACTTCTACATTTTCTCCTTTGCTTCTGAACACACCATCACAGCAGCACTATTACAGAAAAACAACGAAGGGTACAAACAACCCATAGCATTTTTTAGCAAATCTTTGAGAGATGTTGCTTTGAACTACAACATAATGGAGAAACAAGCTTTTTCCCTGGTAAAATCCATAAAGGATTTTAAAGTCTATATTCTTCATTCTCACACAATTGCTTATGTTCCAAACGCAATAGTGAAGGATATCCTGACTCGGGATAATCCAGATGGTAGGAGGGGAAAGTGGATTGCGGTTATTCTGGAGTATGACATTGAAATAAAACCTACTCAACTGATCAAAGGACAGGGTCTAGCAAAACTAACGGCTAAATCAAATTTTCATGCACTAAACATTAATTTTTTGCATGCAGTTGAGGAGCAAAAAGAGCAGGCGACTCCAAATGTAAAAGAGGTATTCTCAAACTCCCCTTGGTATGCAGACCTCATTTTTGTACTTCATAATTTACAAGCTCCTCCTGGTTTGACTAAGACCAAAGCCATATTTATTAAACTGAAAGCATTGAAATTTTGTATTTTACAAGGTAACCTTTATTGGAAAGATCATGGCGGTATCTTGCTTGATTGCCTGTTAAAAGACGAAGCTGAAAGAGTTCTGCAGGATTT
>SNQJ01S0212056.1:0-15850 GCA_010110895.2 Picea sitchensis | reverse complement strand
GCTTAGAGCAATTCACAAAAGGCATCCACTTTTAATTGCAAACCAAACCAAACAATCTATTGTAAAGAAACTTAATCATATAAATATCGTTATTTATCCAATCGTACATTCTCCACCCTATAAGCATTTTCCATCAAAAAAAGTCATTCACATCATCAACTCTCAAGCCCTATTCTTCAGTTTGTTTAGGGTTTTGAGAAATCAAAATGTTATACAAATTAACATTTATTTTATTAGTGTGTTAAGTTTATGTAATTGGTTTAATATGTGTATATCCCTAGGCATCGGGCATTATATTTATTTGGTTATTGATCTCTTATTTAAATAAAATTATCACAATATAAATTTGTATGGACATAAAATTGAGACTCTATGAATTTGTATGAACGTAAATTGAAGAATAGTTGAAATAATTTGTCATCATAAATTTTGAGTTTGACAGGGAGAGTTGAACATCAAATTTCAACATTGATCCTCTTATTTCAAGAAAAAACAAGTGGATTCCTTTTATTGCTTAAAATATCCGAGCTTAAGATAAATTTATAATCCACGATTGTGTGTGTGTGTGTGTGTATATGTGTATAGCCCTAGGCATCGGGCATTATATTTATTTGGTTATTGATCTCTTATTTAAATAAAATTATCACAATATAAATTTGTATGGACATAAAATTGAGACTCTATTAATTTGTATGAACGTAAATTGAAGAATAGTTGAAATAATTTGTCATCATAAATTTTGAGTTTGACAGGGAGAGTTGAACATCAAATTTCAACATTGATCCTCTTATTTCAAGAAAAAACAAGTGGATTCCTTTTATTGCTTAAAATATCCGAGCTTAAGATAAATTTATAATCCACGCATTGTGTGTGTAAAAGTGTGTGTGTGTGTGTGTGTGTGTGTGAGAGAGAGAGAGAGAGAGAGAGAGAGAGAGAGAGAGAGAGATTTAGGTAATTGCCAAATTTATCATATTCTAGTTGATCAATATAACAAGAGGGAAAAATAATATTTTTTGCTTGAAATCCGGTAGGAATTATTTTGAATTACTTGAATTACAGGTACTAGATGTTAACATTACACAATCTTGTTGTAATAGGGTTATTTAAGGGTGCTAAATCTATCTCTATATTAAAAACAATTGTATATCATCAATACAAAATTGTAATTTCAACAGAAATTGCTTTAACAGATTCTAGTGATGGCAAACCAAAAGAAAGTTCAAAACGTAAACTTTTAACCTACCCCAATTTTTTATTAGCATTATGCACTATCGTGTATAATATATTTCATCGAAACTATAAAATACACTTTGCTTTCCTCGATGTAAAATCTTATTAATAGTAATTAATTGCTTTTAAATGTTGTATAACTTTTTTTTTAAAAGTTATTACTCCATACTATTTTTTCCCATGGAAAGAAACAAGTAATTTTATTCATATTTTGACAAAATTACATCATTACATGCCCTCAACATTCCAGTAGTTGTGGAGCTCATAACTTGTTTATGCTATTTGTCGAGAATATACATAAAGTAACTCAAACCATAAGCATGTTTTGTACCATATTCCAGGCTACTATGGCAGCCATTAGCACCTTCATTAAAGTTCTACAAAATTCCTTTTGATGTTCCAAGTAATTATTTCGATACAAAAACTTTGTTGAAGATTGTTAAAACTATGGTGAAAACAAACTAGTCAGAGAGTGAGACAAGAGTGGTAAAATAATTCTAAGGAGCCCCATGGGCCTTTTCCCTAGATCTTCCATACTCCTTTGTCTAGTGCCAATCCAACTTTAGAGAGCTGGTCCACTTCCTTGTTCCAGTCCTTGTATAAATGAGTAACTAAAATATGAGTGAAATATGTGTCGGATCTTCTAATATCTTCAAACAAAAGCTGAAGATTGTAGTTGTATAAAGTGTGTGTTCCATTCATGCAATTTATTACAAACAAAGAGTCCCAACATGTTTATCTCGAAAGGATTCCTTTCCTTGCCAACATAAAGTAGGCAGATTCAAGGCTATGAATTCATCAGAGGGTTGTTTGTGGCCTTGCTCTGCTTTTGGCCGAAAGAGAAAGGAGATAGCCTCCTCGTCAAAATAATTCCTCAACCCCCCCACCCTTGTTGGTGATCCCTGCACATCTCCATCAAAAAAATCCAATGAAATTTCTTTGTAATATCTAGCTCAAGACAAGGAGGTGGATTTGGAAGTGGTTTGGTTTGGGGGAAGGAATCCAGGATCACAAGGTTGTTTAGTGCACATGTGGTAGGAGAAGGGTCTAGGCCATCAAAAGTGGCATTGTTCCACACTAGCCAAATTCCCCAAATTGCTATCAATGGAAGAACTTTTATATTTGATGAGTTTAAATCCTCCATCCAAGATTTTAATTTGACATCTATTTTCTCTCCCCTCCAGCAGGTTGTGGTCATTGTCGATCATTTGAGTTCATCCCAAATTGAGGAAGAAAGTGTGTTCGTTGATCCAGATTGATCAATTATAATATTTTTATTCATCTCATGCTTTCGTGAGTGGAAAAATTGGAGGAATCAACTTGGTGGTCGCTTTTAGTGGCGTGTCCCAATTTAAAAAATTAGGTCGAAAACCTTCTCCGATCCATTTTGAGTACAAACGATGTTTTTGGTTTTTCGTGTTCCAAAAACTTGTGCCCACCTTTGTTGGATGTTCCCACTTCCTAGACCTTTCAAACCTTTCCAACAGTTTAGACCATGCGCTAATCAAAGTTCGTATTCAAAATTGATGCCTCCCACAATTTGACCTAAATTATTGATGACCTTGAGATTGAGTGGATGCCACATTAGCACCCATTACTCACACATATGGAACTAGTCACATGTGGACTTCCAAGAAGATTCTAGAAGGTTCAAAACTCTACCAAGAAATTGAGGGTTGAGTAAGTAAAACCTACTCCCTAGATGCTATCTCGCCATGTTAAATACCTTCAATCTCACTAGAGGAGAAGGCCCTACTTTATGTTACGGGCTCTGTTCATAGCAGTTGCAACAACTGAGTGGTAACAGAGAGAATAATAGAGGGGTTAATTTCCTGTAGCATCCTAATAGGCCACAAGTATCAAGTAACTCCATAGAGAGTACCTTCTCCTTTGTAATTTGCATTGCTTCATACATGAGCAGGAAAAGAGAGCAAGAGAGCAACTCACTTAGCTTTCTGGGTTTTCTCCCAAGTGCCTCCTAGAGGTAAAATATCATGTTTTATCTCGTGGATGGCATAAATTATTGTTCATATTTGTTGCATTTTATCTATTTTATACATAAGCATAAAAATTAGTAACTAAACATTCTATAATCTAAAGGAATTTAACCTTCATAGTGTAGATTTTAGTTTTATTTATCTGATTTGTTGTGACGAATTGTTCTAGTGGAATATCCAATTTATAGCGTTTATAGATCAATTGTAGAAAAGATGTGAACTTATTTCACCTTTCCCCGCTTAAGCATTACGACATCTACTGGGCCTCGTGAAGCTTCTCTTCTATAGATTTTCCCATGTTGGGGCCTTATTTTGCAGGAGGAGCCACATAAACAAATTTTCTTTTGCCGGACAATGTAGCTTCCTAAGTGATTTCCCCCACCAAGGGGGAGGCACCTCACATGTTTCCTGAATCAAAGTTGTGTATCCGAGGTGTGGAGTATAACCTCCCTCCAAGTTGAAGGACCAAATTAGTTTGTCTTCATGATTTGAAGGGATGACCAGGGAGTTGCTAAGAATGTTGATATAGCTATCCAAAAGGGGTGCTATGACTCCACATCCAACTTGATCTCTCCTACCACCCGCCATATATAATATGTCGAAGTGAGAGTCCCTTTGAAAATTTGAATTAAACAAAAAAACCTCCTTTGATTTAAAATCGTGAATAAGTGGCTCATTTAAGATCATTCTGCCACCCATGGATCCTTACTCACGAGGATACCTAACTCCATTGCCAATCCTTCCGTGATGAGCCAATTCTCCGGAGAAAGGGGAAAAAGTTCCACTATAGCTTCTATGTGGTCAATCGATCCATTTTGTGGTTTTTAGATCCAATCTATGAGAGAATCCGATGGGAAATATTTTTCCTTAATGACCTAAGGCCATAGTCCGAAACCATCAATTGAATCCTAGACATTCTTTGTTGCAAGTGATATTGAGAATGCATGAATATTTTTAAGACCCTAGCCTCCTTGAGCTTTTGGCACTGCGAGGCGTTTTTAGGAGGCCAAAACAAGTGATCTTTGATCCTCATGACCAGGCCACAAGAATATTTATGCTAATTGGTTGATTTTTCCTAAGATACCTTTCGGTACCCAGGCTAGGGAGGTCTAAAAGACCGGGATAGCTTCCAAAACAAATTTTACCAGAACCAACCTCTCTGTTTTGGATAGGAAATGGTTGCACCAAGAGAGGATGCACTTTTCCACTTTTGCAATTAGCCAAAACCAATCTCCTTTTATGTAGTAGTTGGCCTTGAGAGAAAACCCTAAGTACTTCATTCTGTCACCGAAATTCTTTACCTGAAGTTCCAAGGTTTGTACAATTTGTTGATTCTCTTGTTCTAACATGCCCAAGGAGAACAAGGATGATTTCTCCATGTTAATATTCACTCATGTTGCTAAGAAAAAAGTGTGTAATATGATCTTGAGCTGCTCTACATAGAGTAGCTTTCCTTCATAAAAGATTAAAATATCATCAACAAAAAGGAGGAATGACAATGAAAATTTTGCATGGATATGAATACCTTTTATCCAGCCCAAGGAGACCGCATTGTGGATCATCCTGGTGAGGCTCTTAGCTACCAACAAGAAGAGCAATGTTGAAAGCATGCACCCTTTCCTCAAACTGCATTTGGATTTAAGGAAAAGGGAGGTCGATCCATTTATCAACAGTGTGAAAGAGGCATTGTTGATGCAATTGAGAATATAGGTGACAAAAGTGTGGAAAAATCCCAAGTGTATACTGAGAAGTTTGATGTATATCCAACTTACTCTATCAAAATCCTTCGACAAACCCGCAATCTTGAAAGTGATTTCTATGTTTCTTAAAGTTGTGGGATGGTGTAATCCTTTCTTGAGCGATCCCCATCACCTGATGGGTGTATCTTGAAGAAACCCAAACTTCTTAGATGAGATGTTTTCCGAAAGGATGTTTTCCAATCTAAGAGCTATGAGTTTTTAGATGATTTTGTAAATGCTATTACAAAGAGAGATCGGTATGAATTAATCAAATGATTGGGGGTTATCTTTCTTTGGGATAAGGCTATGCTAGGATTAATCCTATGGATCTTGAGTATTCCATCGTCCTCAAAAGATCCTCCCCCAAGAAATCAAAAGGGCATGTGTGAAATTTGGTAGTAAGACCACCCGACCCTGGGCTCTTATCTTTCTAGAAGCTTTGTAGAGTGTTCCACAACTCCTCTTTGGAAACTTTGGCCATCAGATTCTCATTTCCTTCTCGATCAATAAAGCTAGGGAAGATACCAACAACCTGAAGGATAGAATCAATCATTGCTCTGTGGTCTGCTTTGTATAGAGTTTTGAAATGAGTCATTCCTTCCTCTGTTATTTCCTCGAAAGAGGTGGGTTTTGTGCCATCCCTTCAATATATAGACTAGATTGTTTTTGTGACCTTTTTGCCATTGGAAAAATGGCGAAAACATTTCATATTCTCATCTCCCACATGTAACAATAAAGCTTTGTTTTTTAATCGTCATTCCTTTTCCCTATTAGGAAGAATCTTCCTTCTGGTCTGTTCCAAGCTTTTGAGCTCCTCCTTTTGATCGTTCGAAAGGGGGAGTCTACCTCCTTTTCTTTCCATTCCTTTAGTTTTTTCTCAATTTCTAGAAGGGAGTTGTTTTCCTTGACTCTTCTTTCTTTATTCCAAGCTACTGATACATCCTTGAATTGTTTTAAGTTTGTAAGAAATTGAAGTGGGGGAGATTCTGATAGAGTGGGATTGTAGGGGGACCAATAAGCTTGTATTTCCTCTAGGTATGATTGGTCCTCCAACCAATAATATATGAATTTGAAGAGACCGGGGGGCTTCTTTGAACTAGGTGCCATCTCCAGAATAATAGGATTATTATCAGAACCCCCCCTCCTAGGCCTCCCATTGTTGAAAGCGTAGGTTTTCCTGTAAAAGATCCTTTGATAGGAGGAACCTCTCCAACCTTTTTTCAACCCTTGCATCACCAGTGCGCATATTTCTCTAGGTAGGAGAGAATTTTGAGGGTTGTATATCTTACATCCTTGCTTCCTCTAAACAATGAATGAAAAAACACGATAGTGGATCCATGAGAGCTGTTGAACCCCAAATCTCGCATGCCCCCAAATTGAAGTTCAAATCTCCACCGACGATGACTCTTCCCATTTTGATGTTGAGGCAGAGGAAATGAAAGTTGTGTTTGAATGAAAGGAAATGGGTACCTAGGCCAAAAGGAATAGCTCAAGAATTGAGAAGCTTGAAGGAGCTATTCCTCAATCTCATGAGAAGCCCTCTAGATTTACCACTTGCATCCAAGGCCAGGAAATCCTAGTCCAGAAATGCAACATAGAAAGATTTTATGGCTTTGTCTCCACACATCATAATTTCTTGAAGCATCAAAATGTTGGGATTTTGAACATCTAGTAGTCTACAGATGGCTAATCTTTTTGAGGGGTTGGACAACCCTTTGTAGTTGTGTGAGAGGAGGATCATTTAGTCAACATGTCAGGGGAAGATGCTCTAAGAGCCCTGATAATAGATATTTCTTTTTGCCCCCGACCGATCTCGACCGCTTGTTTTGAGCCGCTGAAAGAATGATTTTCATCCTCTCTGAGAGGATTTAGGTCCTTTTCCTTGTAAGAAACTATCCCCCCGCATAATTCTGATACCTTCAGTTTTGGGAGGACGGGAAAGGGATCTAAGATTATACTTTGGGACAGTGGAAATGGGAAGAGAAGGGTGAATCAAGGGACCCTCTAGAACATTTGGGATCAGGAGACGGGGAAGGGATATTGGGAGCCCTTATGATTCCAGGGGTTCCAAGGGGATCAAAGGGTTAGAGTAGGTTCCCAAGACACTGTAAAGGCCAAGGAAGAAAGATTTTGTGGAGGGATCCATTTGAGGTTGTCCCATGACAAAACCCAAGGCAAGATCCTTATCCATAGAACCATAAGTAATAACAGGAGGCGGGGGGGACTTGCTTAAGCAAGAAGTCATCCAAAGGGGATTTGGAGGGGTTTCCTTGTCTGCCACTTTCCTCGACCTGATTGTCACTAGGAGTCTCAGAGGCTTGCGCCATGTCTTGTGGGGTCTGCGACTATTCCAGAGGGGTGTTCGAGGATCCATGTTCCTGGCACCCACGGAGTGTTCCCTTTTCCTGGTGAGTGTACGCTGCAGTGCAAAATATCGCTATAAAGAGATTCAAGATCTATTTACAGCAGCATCGACGACATCTGCTTTCTGGAGCGTCAGGTTGCCCTGAGGTATATTACGCGCAGAGGACTAACAATTAATAGTTCAAATCGCATTTGGGTCAGTCCATCAAATTGACATGTGTGGCACCACGGCCGTATCGGGATCAACGCTTTCTGGAAGTCAAGGAGCCATCCACCATACTTGAAATGGCCTGGGCGAACACCAAAAGCCAAGAATCGAGTCACTACGCCCAAGCCCTGTGCCCCATCGTTTGCCTATGAAGGGGACAACCCTTGTAATAATAGCCAGGTTACCCCGACCGGCTCATCTGGAAGGGGACACACGCCGGGTACTCCATCCGCCATGTTGGCGCTCGGTTTGAGCGGTAAAGCCCTTGCCAGATTTCTCAAACCCCAACCCCGAAAAGCAATGGCCGTAATCAGTCCGCGGGTTTCGCAGCACTTCTGGTCATAAAGCGAACAAGCTCGAGGAGTGGGGTTTAATGTTCGGAAATTTCTTTGCCACTGTTCCAAAGTGCCGTAGCGCCTTAGTCACCATTTTGTGGAAGTGGCCTTTTAGCCCTCCTAAGATTTCACTTCATCGCTACACTTAGAAGAAAGTCCCGTCTCACACACCTCACAACCCCAAGCGCCAACAACACTGAAATAGGTGGTGGGTCGCTGCCCATGGTCACGCCCAGGAAAGAAATACTGCATGTAAAAGGGGCTAAAAGTGTCGAAGTCGAAGTCCTAAGGTGGACAATCGTATGGTTTTTCGTGGTTAGTCTTCATGTAATTCCAGAGCTCAAAAGTACTCCATCGAATTGAATGAAGAAGAGAAGAGGGTGGGTGAAACCTCGGGCCCACTCCATTTATTGCAGAGTATGGATGTCCCAACAAAGAGTCTACCCAAGATGGTCCTCTACACTGGTTATTTTCATGAAATCCACGCCAAGTCTTCAACTCGCCAGAGAGCTCCTCGCGACATCGCCATCGCCTTTAAAGGTTCGGCCTTACCCCCTGCACGTTTGCGTCAATTAAGGTGGCGGTGACAAGAGAATGCAGCCGGGATTTGATTGAGGAGACGACATACATTGAAGGTCCTGGGACGCCTCTACTGGGAGAAATAGGGGAAAAGTATATGTAGGCATTCTTGCCATTTTTGTAGGTATCGACGGTAGAGTAGAGCTCCGATTGTAAAGTTTTAGCAATGCATCAGTCTCAAGTTATGCACCAGAGATTTCTTTTTTTTATGACAGATAGTCTTTCTTACACCATCTAATTTTCGTCTCATGCTAAGAGAGAGTTCGTGAACGAATGATTCGTGCGGAGCATTGCAATTATGTCATGATAAAGGATTTATTTATGCATTATTGTATTCTCTGGTCTGTTGTGTTTGAATGTAGGAAGATCTTGTGTTTGGATGCTCTCTTCTACAACCGTAGGAAACTGATGTTTACTACAGACCTTCACATCTCCCCCGAGCATAAGTCTTCCCCTCTACTCACCCTTTTATTACACCTCCACCGTCTAAGTCCATGCAAGACCTCACCGTCCATGCATTCTTGGCCTTAGTTTCGAAAGAACCACATCAACTGAAATGCATTTCCATTCGATCACTCCTTTTATACCCATTACAAAAAATCGTGACATAAAACCGATGGGCTATTGGCCTCGCTTCCCAAGCAATCCGGGTGTGACTTCCGACGCTAACACCTTCATAGTCCAAATTCTATTGGTAAAAGGTGTCTTTGTGTTGAATGGTGATGCAATAAGTGAGCCCTCTAAAGAGGTTCAATCCAATTAAAATCTAGGCCATCCCCATATATCATGTAGCTTGAAAATAAAGGTTTGATTCATAGAAAAAACCCAAAGTGTTTCCCACTTCCCTGAAAACATCTTCCTCACTAGAAGATAAGAGGAAGGCTAGGAAGACATACCCAAATTGGCGTGATTTTGAGAGGCTTTGAGGTGGCATCACAATCCACTCACCACCATTTCAAGAAGAATGCTTATACCCCATGGCTTCATCTACCATCTACAAGATAGGATTTTGTTCTCATCCTCCTCTATCCTAAAGGCCCACGCCATCCATCCTTTGGATAAAACAAAACTTTTGGGTATGTAACCAACAACCCTAAAGAAAGCCAGAGTTGTCCATTTCCTAAGGGAGTCAGTTGATAAGTGTTTGCTCGCAAATGTTCTGACCAATGCTTCCTTCAACATTTTCACAATCTCATTCAGTTTTACGACTTCACCAAGGACCAAGTTAACATGCCCAGCTTTTCATTTGATGCACTTATTTTTTTTCCTCCCCTTATTAGACTTGTCAAATGAACTAGGCACAAATGTACACAACCACTCATTCACTCCTTTATTATTTTTTTCCCAATAAAACCTTCTATTTTGAGTGTCGTCGAGGATGGAAGATATCCAGAATCTAGGGATGACATATAGGAGGCCGCACAAGTGGACTCATCATAATCCCTTGAGGGGGGAACCTCATGCCAGGTTTCCACTGAGAATGGATCTTTGTCCTTCGCGAAAGTAAGAAGACCGAAGAGAGGAGAGGGGTGGTGGACCATTTGTGGAGCATTAGGGAGGATCTTTAATACCAATATTCGGTAGGAAATGGTGGCTTTCGCAAGTTAGACTGAGGGGAGAACAGATTACCATCCATATCCCTAATGATGTTCTACGAGACATTTATGGTATCCTCGAGTGCCTTGTTGATGATATTTTGATCCCTGAAAAATGTCGACGATGCCCATATTGCAGATCCCTGAAGCGGGTCGTCAGAAGAATCTAGTAGCTCCTCCTCCTTATCCATTGTCGAGGGAGATGGCATGTTAACATATGTGTTCGTACCCAGAAGGCAAGATCTTCCCCCAAAACCAAATCTCCAGTCCCATACCTACATAGATGTTGCCAACAAATAGCCCAATGAGGGAAATCAAACATACCAATGATGATATCCCCATCGGAAAGAAGTTGCTTTGATGCCCAATTTAAACACCTCCACTCTCCATTATCCCACAACTAATGCACAATATAATTCCATATTCTTCAAATGCTAGATCCCATGTTAATTATTGCATGTTGAAAGTATTGCAGGGCATCCTCGAAGCTCTCATATCAAAGCAAGGGGAATGATGCTCTATCCACTTGCTCATGTGAAAGTTAATGTGAAGGGAAACCATCATTCCAAGGGGTAATGCTAAAGTTTATATATAACAAAGCAGCCAACCCAGAACTTCCAAAGTTTTCATTTTAGAGGTCGATTTTTTTACCTCGTTTCAAAAAATGGTGCTATCGACAACACCATTTCAAAATCCCAAGAATAGAAACTACCGTAAAATTAGCTCAAGAGAAGCTCCTAATGATCAAAGATCAGTTGTCTGCAAAATTGATAGAAATCAAAATAATAAAGGAAGAAAAACCTGAATCTTCAGGAACTAATCTAGGAGGAGTACCAAAAGGAACCAATGAACAACGGTCTTTTTCAAACCCCATGGGAAAAATGGTGTAATTCCAAATATGGATAAAAATGGAAAATCCCATGTATGACCCTGCTAATTCTGAAGACCACTCTAGTTTCGGTAGAGAAAACATTGACCCTGCCCCCATTTCTAATCTGAATTGCAAATCCAAAAATGAAATCATGATAGTTATTCAGAAATGGAATGCATGGGAAAAAAATGCAAAATGATATATTTAAGAATAAAGTTTGGGGTGAAACTAGCTCAAGGATCACTTGGGGATTCACAGTAAATTTGGATCTTTGGTGGAAAAGGTTGAATCTAGATGATAAACTCCATATCATGGAATCTGAAAGACCTTTAAAAGAATTAATAGAATGAGTACTACATGAATTCTATGGAAAGCAAAAGGTGGATACACATATGTATTTAGACTTATTTATGAATCAAAGATTATGTAACTTTAAAGACCTTCCAAAATTCTATTGTACTATGCAAGACCTTCTGTACAAATCTCATGATCCTAACAACCTTGCATATTTGAGAAAGTATCTACCTACAATGCCTGGTAGAATACATATTTGGTCAGAGAAAGATTAGAGGAAGAAGAAATAGATATTGAAGAGCTTTCACTGGTAGGTGTGCATGAACATATTATGACTACTTTACAGAAAGAATGCATGTGACGGAAACAACCAACTGGTGGAAGACCGCTAGGATTTGATGGTTCGCCTCAGGATATATATGCGTAGTTCTACCATTTTGTGGAAAATACACATAAAATAAAAAGTTGTGGAGAACACTATAAATGGCAGAAATGTAAGACCAAGTCTTATATAAAACCATACATGTTTAAGAAATGTAGGCAATTCACCAAACCTGATAAAAAGCCTAGAAGAACATTTTTCAAGAAAAGGCAAACTTCCAGTAAGAGAACAAATTGTTATATTTGTCACAAGCCTGACCACTGGGCAAATCAGTGTCCTCTGTGAGGCAAGACGAAGTTCCAACACAAGCTTATGGATATATTTACACATGCTTATGATCCAGCGGAATGGGATTTAGTTTATACTCATTCAAATGGTGAATATCTATCTGTCACAGAATCATCTGATTCTTATAAAAATTATGATTCCTTTCCAAACATGGATAAACTCACTCTCACTTCTGATTCCACCTTAATCGAAAATTCTGATATTCTATCCATTGTTGAAATCAAAATGTTTAGTATTTCATATTCCTCACTGGATGAACTCACTTCTCAAATATCCCCCATCCAACTCCGTCTTTCTTCCCTTACTCCTGGAAATTTCACCTGCTCTCTGCAGTCCTCCCAACAACTACTCTGCCCTGTCTCAAAGAAGAGTTCTGTTTGCTAGGTCTGTAACCTGCTGGTTCTCATCCCTCCTATCCCAAAGAGGCAAAGCTCCTGTTAGTGAAGGGCAATCAGAAATTTCTTCACAAATGCACGTTCTGTTGCTGTCTGTTCACCTGCCAAGGACGTTCTCCATGATGAGTTAAAGACTAATTGACCCACTATTGAACAAGATTGGACAGATCTCAATTCTAAAGAAATTCTAGAAAGACAAATCAAGGATAAAGAAGAAATGATAAAAGAAAAGAAATCCTTGATACTTGAAATTATTAATTTTGTTAAAATTGATAAAGCAGAATTAGAAGAATCGAAGAAACAACTGGAGCAGGTTTAGGAACAAAATATTAATCAGGGTTTAGATGAATTGTTTGGGCCCCAAAGCCAAAGTAAAATGACTGAAAAAGAAGCCCATGCCTTGATTTATGATGATCATTTTGTCATGACTCTCTATCCTAACTGCAAAAGCCTTAATGATAGGCTAATCATTACAATAGAAATTAGGGTTCCAAGTTACAATCCTTACACATTAGATGCATAACTAGATACATGGGCTATGTGTTCTTGTGCCAGATTTGGTGTCATCCCTGAATACTACTGGCATCCTAAACAAACATATTTCACAACAGTCAATAAAACCAAAATGCCAATAAGAGGGTTTGCTCCAGATTTCCCCCTCTATCTTAATGGAGTCAAAATAACTGTAAATTTGTATAATTTTGATACGGGTTTTGACATTCTACTTGGACATGATTTTGTAAATAAATATCTTCCCATGACTATTGGAACAAGCCAAGTCACCTTCACTATCCAAGGCAAAAGCATTTCTATAACAAGTAAAGAATCATATGAAAACAAGGTACAAGATAAAGTACCTATTCCTGATGAAATAGAACTTTCTATTGAAAAATTGGCAAAATTGAAAAAGATAGTCAGGCATGCTGAGATCAATGGATTAGAAGTAATTTGTGACATGAAACAAAAATTGGAAATAATTGCACCTCTAATTATCATGATGCTTTCTGGATGCGGGAACAATATTTTGTGGATCCGTCATGGAAGGGATATGGATGCACTTCAAAAGGCTCAAGTAAAACTATATGTCCCTCTTTAACTAATAGAATAGAATATCAGAAAAACAAAAGATCGCTTGAACTACTAAAAGAGAAAAAATTAATAGAGTCTAAAGTTGTAGCCCCCGGGCCGTTTCTAACCTTTTCTGCGGTGAACAAACACTCGAACAAAAGAGGTAAAGCTTGAATGGTAATTACTGCGAGCTCTTTAACAAAGCATTTCGCCAATAAGGCAACGCATTACCATTAAGATTCTTTTATTTTCAAAATTTAAAAGTAAATAATGTATTTCAACAAATTTGATCTCAAAATTAGATTTTGTAAAATAGGGATCACCCCAAAGGATAGATTTAAAACAGCTTTTGTAGTTCCTCATGGGAAATACCAATGGTAAAACGGCGCCATTTGGTCTAAAATGCACCATCATAATTTCATAAAAGAATGGAAGATATCTTCAAAGATCTAGATTTTGTGATTGTATATATTGATGATCTCCTTGTTTTCTTTGTAGATATGAATCAACATAAAAAACACTTAGAGCAAGTGTATGATAGAGTAAGACAAAGATTGAATTTGCTAAAACCAGGATAGAATATCTTGGTCTCATTTTATCGCAAGGAAAGATTGAAATGCAAGAACATGTGTTGAAAGCCTTAACTGAATTTCTAGACATGATCCTTGACAAAACACAATTTCAATGGTTCCTTGAAAGATTGAATTATAATATAAAATTCTATGAGAACCAAAGCAAAGATGTTAAATGCTTGCAAAGACGACTTTTGAAAAAAAGAAGTTCCTTGGAATGAAAACATGACAAAGGCGGTGCAAATCATAAAGCAGAAAATACAAAACTTGCCAAAACTACATCTACCCTATATGGATTATCCATTTATTCTTGAAACTGATGCTTCATATGAAGTATGGGAAAACATACTATTAAAAACACATTCCAATAGAGAACTATGTATGTATGTTTTTGGTTGCTTCAAACACCTAAAACTAAAATATCCTTCATCTCACAAAGAAATACTCGCTGTAAAAAATAGAATTAAGAGATTCAAATTGTTTCTCAAACCAATCCATTTTATTGTAAGAATGGACTTGAAACATATAAAAGGAATGTTATCTATTCACAGGTTGCTCGAGCAAGGTAATAAGAGAGTTTTGAGGTGGTGTTTGTGGCTAGACCGTTATGATTTCAATATTGAATATAAGCCCGATAAAGATAAGGAAACAATAGTGAGTCCAATATTTGGTATTTTAGGCAGCCACCTAAGATGTATCAAGGTGTTATAGAGTTTGAGCCATATTTAGGTCAAAGGCATATTGTCATTCATGAACCATGGTTTTGGTACATAGATTATTATAACATCATGTTGTATATAAAGCATGTAGGTAATATTTGGTTCATCTTTGAGTGTGATGTTATCTTTCAAGAACAATGGAGCAATCGGTTCTACATTATCTTGTATAAATATTGTCCGAGAACATAAGAATTTGATAATATTAGTCCTCATAATTTTATCCTTTGGCTAAGATGTGAACTAGAAGAAGCTACTAAATCAAATGCATGGTTTTGCTTTGGAATCTTATACGCTGGCAATACTTTGCAGCTGCAATATCATAGACCTCCATATTTTCCTCACTACAGGATAAAAATCAAGTTTTGGGTATTTAATTGTAATCCTAGAAATGAACGAGTACCATCTATAATGGGGTCACATTTCTACAGATATTTCAATAGTCTTCCACCCATGGAAGCAACATCAAATTCTCCAGATCTTTCAGGATGATATTCTTCTTCTTCTGATTAAAAGCCTATATACGTAATTTGTCATAATCTAACCTAATCGCACGAAGTCAGTCGGGTTTAGTGGGTTCATGTTGACGAAATGAATCTCCATTGTGTAATAACTTAATGAAATATTTCTTTCCATGGGATTCTATATGAATCATCCACAATGTATTTGTATCCCTGTGTCATCTGTAAAAGCTTGATGGGTCCCCTTATGCCCTCTGGACTCTTACAGGACAAGATAACAATTATTGTCCCAATTGCCCCATCTGCTGTACCAACTATGATGGGGTACAATCTATGAACGAGTACCAGCTATGACGGGGTCACCTTTCTACAAATATTTCAATAGTCTTCCACCCATGGAAGCAACATCAAATTCTCCAGATCTTTCAGGACGATATTCTTCTTCTTCTGATTAAAAGCTTATATGATGGGCCTTGTCATGTCTAACTGACCAACAGTGGTGTCAGTCGGGTTTAGTGGGTTGACGCAATGAATCTCCATTGTGTAATAACTTAATGAAATATTTCTTTCCATGGGATTCTATATGAATCATCCACAATGTATTTGTATCCCCGTGTCATCTGTAAAAGCTTGATGGGTCCCCTTATGCCCTCTGGACTCTTACGGGACAAGATAACAATTGTTGTCTCAATTGCCCCATCTGTTGTAAATGACATAGATTCATTGTCGTAATTTTACTTTTGATCGACACTCATA